>VMDO01003482.1:121051-142396 GCA_007922755.1 Pedetes capensis
GGGGGGGGGGGGGGGGGGGGGAACATAGAGGAGGGTAAGGGGTAACCTATATGAATAATGTGTATCAAATTGCATATATGAAAATTGTCACAATGAAAAGCATGTCAAAATGAATCACATTGTGATGTACATTAAAAATTTCTAATAATAAAAAAAAAAAAGAAGAAGAAGAGAGGCGGCATGCTCCACCCTCATCATGACCCTGAGCCAGGCCTGGGACCCTGTCTCAAAAAGTAAAAACAATGGGCTGGGGTGCAGCTCAGTGGTCCAGCACTTGCAAAGCATGCAAGTGCGAGGGCCCTGGGTTCAGCCCCCAGTACCACCAAAAAAAAAAAAAAAGCTAAATGCAGTGACAGGAGCAGCCATGGCTTGTAATATGCACTCAATAAATGCTGGCTGTCATTAGCCAGAGGCAGAGGAACAGCTCATGCATTTCGACAAATGCATCAGGACGACTACCCAGACAGGTGGCCTAACTGGTTTTCCGTGGGACAGGCTTTCCCGTGAGACATGCTGTTCACCTTCAGAGTGAAAGTTTCTGTCTCTCTGCTTCAGGCCTTGGCTTCCCCAGCTCCCTCCTGCGAAGGGAGGGTGACCGAGCACCTTGAGGGTGTGGGGGAGACGGATGAGCAGACGGTGGAATCAGGCTGGCAGCTCGGCATCCACCATGTGCTGGGTGAACTCACAGAGAGCCTCCGCAGGGGCGGGAAGGGAAGCCCGCGGCTACACGTTCCTGTAGACTTTAATCCCCTGGCGAGAAGAGTAAGCATTAGCAAGTGTCCCGTGCTATGAGCAGCGGCAGGCTGGCCAGAAGCCCGAGTCCAGGCAAGGCGGGAGGTTGGTGGGAGTTCCTGAAGGCCCCCCTCTCCCACCATTACTGCAGGCCCAGAGGAACCAGATACGGACTATGCTAAAACTCAGCACAATGAACTTGACAGCCAGCCAGATTTCTGTTTCCAGCCAGGTTAGGGTTACTACAATCTCATTACGATGCTTGAAAGACGACAATAGAATCTCAGGTAGCCGTTCTGGCCCTGTGCGGTCACATCTTCCCTTGGTGCCGACTTCCCTTGATTACCTGGCCTGGCCAGCTCAGCTTTCAACCACTTCTGTTGCAGAAACAATCATCTGCTCAGCCAACCTGGTTCCCACTGCAGTCAACGGCTCTAATGGCTCAAGTGCCCAATGAGCCCTTTAGCCCCGTCCGCCGAGAACACCATGCTTATTCAAGAGCAATTTCCCTCTCAATCACTGTGGACGTGGTGACAGAGAAAGAGCTTACAAGCAGCCTCCCCGGGCCTCCCTGCCTTTCTAGGATGGCCGTGTCCTTTCCAGCCCGCAGGGCAGGCACCGGAAGTGAGGCTCCTGGGCAGAGAGGCGAGGGTTGCTCCACAGTCCAGAGGCAGTGGTGCCGGGCACTTGGCTGGTCTCCGCTCTGCTGAAGGACAGCAGAGCATGTGTGACACTGGCTGGGTGGGTTAACTGTGCTTTAGGGAACTCTGGTTAGGACGGTGACTCACCCAGGCAGGAGGACTCTCTGGTTTCCGTGGCCACCCTCTCACACTCGATGTCACGTGGAAGGTCCCACTTGGAACACTGAGCACTGTCAGGCTCAGGGCGGGAAGGGCACGGCTTGGGAAGGCCCACAGCCTTCTTCCCAGGGGACAGGTGGGCAGCCACAAAAGCACAGTGTGGGTGGAGATGGCCGGCCTCATGGCTGATGGATGCTCAAGGGTCCATGGCTTCGCTTCTTCACATCCCACGGGAGTTCCAGACGTGCACAGTGCTTCTCGGCAAAGCACCGCCGGGCCAGAGTGTAGGGCTCAGGAAACCCTGGCTGTAGGGAGAGATTGGGAGGAAATTGTCAAAATCCCCAAAACAGGGAAAACGGCTTTTGAAGATCTGGTTTGTAAATTAGAAATCTAGGGAGAATGAAAGTAACTTGGTTGGACATTTGTACAAAACCCTTCACAAATCCCCCGAACCTGATTGGACAATTGGACTCAAAGCTGATTGGCTCAGGCCATTCCATGGGCGAGCTATATAAGGAGCTGCACTGCGGCAGCTCGATCCTTTTTGCCTTTTCTCTCGCTGGGACCATCAGCAAGGAAATAACTTCAACCTTTTGGTCCAGATCTTCGACTACCAACAAGGAAAGACCCCATTCTTGCCCGGACCACCAATGGACCACCGATGAGGAAAACACTTTCCCGCTCTCTTGCCCCAACCTTCAGTGAGAAAGGAACACTCTCCCGCCACAACCATCTACAAGGAAAGACCCCTTTTTCCTCTTGTCTGATCACCAACGAAGCAAGAACTGTCTCCTCGTGACCACTGAGACCACCAACATGGGTGTTTGCTCCTGGAAGGCAAAAGTGCCCGAGACTTTTCCTTTCTCCCATCTCCACTGGCGTCCCGATGGCGGCAGGAGTCCATGCCCCTCACCCGAGGGTCCTGAGTGAATTCTGTTTAGTATCTCTGTGCATGGCGGCGCACACAGATATAAACATCTGGGCCAGACCGGGAGGCGCGCGCCCCACACCTGGCCGCCTGAGCCGTGTGGGCCTGCCTTTCCGCAGCTCCTGGCTGCTTCCCGCAGGAGCGCACTGTGGATGACACAGAGGGCCGGCTCTGTGGCTATTGTCTGCTCTCCTCACTGTCCACTGTCACGAAGGCTGTGTCCAGGAGGCCATGAGCAACCTGAGCCTTCACAGAGATGCTTTTGTTTCCCCAAGGCTGCAAGAGAGCTGTGCAGCTGAAACGCGTGAGGCAGGGAGGCTGGTGGGCACACACGTGCTGGGCGCTTGCCCCCCACACGGGGTTTCTGCAGCCTGGCGGAGTGAGACATGCTCCCCTAACTCAGAGCAGCCCTAGGTGACTCAGGACCTTTTTTACTTTTAAAGACAGGGTCTCACCAAGTTAGGCACATTGCATCAGGTCTCGAACTTGTGATCCTCCTGCCTCCACCTCCCAAGCCACTGGGATTGCAGGTGTATGCCACAGCACCCAGCTTGATTTGGGCTTTATTTTAAATATTCTAGGTATTTTATTAATTATTCTCTGATTCTGAAAGCCACACAACACTCAGCAAGGATACCCTGGCCACCCACCGGATGGGGTGAGGGCTGGGCCATCCGGAGAGCCGTGACACCTGGCCACAGGCGGGGTTCAAGTCCTCAGTTTCCCGCCCTGCCCTTTCGCTGCACCTGCCCTGGGGTCTGGAGCTCTGTGCCGTGTCCTCCCTGATGGAATCTGTGCCCTTACACGAAGAGATAACAAGGAGCCCTCTCACTGTCAGTCTCTCCACACCAGGTGAGGACACAGCAAGAGGGTGGACATCTGCAAGCCAGAGAGAGGCTCCTCCATGGGACGGACCTCAGACTTCCACGCTCTAGCACTGTGTGAAGGAAATTCCTGTGATGACAGCCCCAGCGTGCTGGCATTTTCTACTGTGCAGAGATGGCAAATGCCACTGGCAGCGAACACCAGGACTGAAAGGGATCGAGTGGATTCTTCTGTAGAGAAGATGTGGCCGGGTTAGGCTCAGACATAGAAAGAGGAGAAGGTGTCCTCTGCCTTACGGCGATCGCCTCACTTGTGCATAGGTCTGCTTACAAAAGGGAAGACCGAGAAAATCAGAAAAGCTGTTATTGTAGCATATTTTCTGCAGCAGAATATTAATATGAAGTATGAGAAGTGGGTGAGCTGATGCCAAAATGGAGTTATTAATAAGAACAATACTCCACAGCTGTGTGGCACTTTTCATGCGCGATGAGGTTTACAAAACCAAACCTCAGGAAACAAATATTCATGACTACCACCTGCACTTTAGAGATGAAGAAGAAATCAACTACAGAGTGTTAAAAAGGGAGAAAGGAGCTTGCACAAGGTCACCAGCAAGGTAATGGAAGAGCTGGAGACCCCACTCGAGTGCCCGCTGCCCCTCCACGCTCTCCTGGTCGTCCTGCCTCCGAGGTCACTCGATGGCACTTAGGAACGAATGGTTTTGTCCTTAAGGGCTAATGGCTGTATCCATATTCCCTAAGAGCAGACAGAAGAGCCGGGTGCAGTGGCTCACGCCTGCAATCCCAGCAGCTTGGGAGGTGGAGGCAGGAGGATCGCAAGTTCGAGACCAGAGGCAGTCTGCGTAACTTAGCAAGACCCTGTCTCAAAAAAAGTAAAAAAAAAAAAAAAGGGGGGGGGGCTGGGGGTGCAGCTCAGTGGTCCAGCACTTGCAGAGCCTGAAAGCATGAGGCCCTGCGTTCAACCCCCAGTACCGCAAAAAGAAAGAAAGAAAGGAAGAAAGAAAGAAAGAAAGGAAGGAAGGAAGGAAGGAAGGAAAGAAAGAGAAAGAAAGGACAGATAGAAGACAGGGAGAGAGGGGGAGGGAGAGCCCAGTGCGAGGCATGGAGCCGTCACAGTCCGTCTGGTCAGGAAGTGGCGTTGGAAATCTTATTCAGAAAGAACCAGCCAGGTAGGCAGCATTGAGATAATTCGACCAATGTGTTAAGCTCAGGCTTATCTTTCTGATCAAGGTACCCAGAACACTTTCTAGAAAATGCAAATGAATCGCACCCCAAGACTTGAGAGGTAGGTCTGTAGGTTACTAAGTGAAACGTGGAACTTCTCAGAGCTATGGGGCTGTCTCTCTGTCTCTCTGTCTGTCTCATCTCTGTCTCTCTGATAACCTGGTGCAGTCCTAAACCACAGCACCTCAGACCATGACCCTTATTTGGAAATAGAGTCAATGCAGCTGTGATTAGCTAAAATGAGGTCGTCCTGGAAAGGGGCCCTGGGTCCATGTGAATGGAGTCTTTATAAGAAGAGGAGGGAGACACAGGCAGAATAAAGTACTGCAGCCACAAGCCAAGGGACACCAAGGAGGGCCAGCCAATGCCAGAAGCTGGGAGGTACGGAAGGGCCCTCCCTGGAGCCCCTGGGGGAGCCTGGCTCTGCCTGCTGTGGGCTCCAGGCTTCCAGCCTGCAGAACCGAGAGAGGATGGCCACCTGCTGTTTGGAGTTACACAACTGTGGTACTTTGTTACCACAACCCCAAGAAACTAATGCTCTGGTTTCAGTTGTTGGGTTATAAGACCTGAGATGAATGTCTTGTGCACGAAGAGATGGGAGACGTGAGAGCCACAGGAAGTGGCTGGATACACCAAAGTCCTAGAGATGAGAGCAAAAATCCAGGCAGGGGTCTTTGGGCTGGAGCTCAGGTTGTGTGGCCCTGAGCGCCCTCTGGGCCTGCACATGACAGAAGCTGTGTCCCAAGGAGCAGTCCAGGTGAGGCTCACAGCCCTTGGAACCGGAACCAGCCCAAGGAGTTGGGAGCAGGCACATGGGAGCAGGAGAGACCCCAGGTTCCCAATGGACAACAAAATAGCACCTGATGCCCAAACTACACCGGGGTGCAGGATCCTGTAGCCTCCCCAACACCTGCCCCACCTCTGGCCAAATGATTTGGGCTTTATTTTTATTTATTTTTATGTATTTATGTATTTATTTATTTATTTATTTATTGTGGTACTGGGGCTTGAACCCAGGGCCTCCCACCTGCATGCTCTGCAAGTGCTGGACCACTGAGCTGCACCTTCAGCCCATTTTTTTTACTTTTTAAGACAGGGTCTTGCTAAGTTAGGCACACTGCCTCTGGTCTCGAACTTGCAATCCTCCTGCCTCCGCCTCCCAAGCCGCTGTGATTACAGGTGGACGACACCATGCCCAGCTTGATTTGGGCTTTATTTTAAATATTCTAGATATTTTATTAATTATTCTCTGATTCTGAAAGCCATACAAACTTATCAGAGATATTCAAGTATTTCACAATCGTATGATAAATAATTTGATAGTCCCAATATCTTCTCCTAGAGATGACTAATTAGAGGTTTGAGGAATTACTCCGCATACACACTAACACATTTGCAGTATTTCATATTGCATATTTGCATATGCTTATTTGCATATTCGCATATTTGTAAAGTGATAAGAAGAGGAAGAGGACAAAATGTAACATTAAGTTTTCTAAACTTAAATTACTTTTGTGTTCCCTACCCACCGTGAGTAGATCCTACATGGTAGATCCTGGGACTGTTCTGGCCAAATACACACTCCTGGATCAAGCATTACACTGAGTTTCTGTTTCTCATGAGTTGGGTTAGAAGCGCAAAGGAGAAACAGGCTGCCTGCCCTTTTCCCATGAGCCTCGGCTGCTTCTCTGCCAGCCACCGTGCCCTTTCCTCAGCGCTCTGTCTGCCTCCCCGGGCTCAGCCCATCAGCAGCTCCAGGAGTCCAAAAGAATCCCCCAAATCTAGAAGTTGCTCCACAGCACATACCCTCCCTGCCCCGGGATGGCGCGTCAGGATTCCTCCTTCCAGGCTCCTTCTGTGTAGACCCCAGGCATTTGCAATGAGCTGTTGCTCTGCTGAGTTATGCGCCAGTGTGGATTGGTCTGTCCCACAAACCTTTCTTCAGGATGCTATGCGTGCCGAGTCCATGTGCTGGGCCGCGGGCTGAGGCACACGGAGGCTCTGCCTTCCCGAGTCCTGTAGACCAAGGGAAGAAGAGCGAGAGTGAGCGCAAGTGAGGAGACAGCCAGGGGACTCCAGGCACCTCAGCTCCTGCAGAGGGGACCCTGAATGTCGCCCTGACCACCTGAGACCAGACCCGGGATCTAAACAGCAGTAGGTGTGGCCCGGTGCGAGGGGCACGAGGTGCTGTGGGCCAGGTGGAGAAGTCGCTCCATCCAGGGACCCTCAGAGGGTGCAGCATCCAGGGAAGACAGAACCCCAGGGAGGTCCAAGATGGCAGAAGGGAGAGAGGAGGAGACACGGTGACAGGGGACATTTCTACAGGGTTTATGGCCAGAAAAACACAGGGTCCAGTTTCATCTGTGTTGCTTTCTGCCTGGGGACCTCGGGCACACGGTTGTCCCTTCTGAGGCTCTGCAGTTCACAGATCAGGCAGGACCACAGGGCCCACTTTAGAGGACCTGGGCAGCCTCGCCTCCCAGAGTTCCCGGCCTCCCACGGCCAGTCCTGCTCTGCTTTCAGCTACCCAAGGGCCTCCAGGTGCGTGCATGCCCTGCTCCCGGAACGCCTAGCCCCACCCTCAGCTGCTCTTCCAAAACCATTCACCATGCTCATGCGCCTGCCCCTGCCGCTGCCCCACACGGGCACTCGGCCTCCCTCCTTGGCCTCTGCCTGGGGGCACCTTGGCTTATTGGCAGTTCTGTGCACGCAGCAGCCCCCGCAGTGCCAAGTCCCTCCGGGGAGTCCTGCCCATACTCCCCATACCAGGTGCCCAGCACACGGAAGGCCACATGTGTGAATAAACAGATGACCTGTGCTGAGGAAAAAGGGCATTAGGAACCCAGGAAGTGAAAGAGGAGGTGCTATAGAAGTAAATTTGGGCCAAAATGACTCCGCTGGTGCTCCTACCAAATCCTGTGGTCCTCAGGCATGGCTGGGCACTAGAGTCCCCTGGGCGGGGTGGCCACAAACAACCACTGATAACGTGGGCCCCTACAGACCTCTGGGTATAGAATGTCATCACCTAGGAAGGAAAGTTCCACCAGCTTCCACCATCCAAGACAGCTGCCAGAGCAGGGCCAAGAGGCCGCAGGGCAGAGACATCTCTGTGCCTCCCAAGCAGATAAATGATGGGGCTCCTGCTAAGGCCCCAGAGCAGCATTCACGTAACAAAAGGGACTTCACAGGATGCACTGAGCCTTCCTTTAAGCGGTTGTCTCCCAGTGCAGTTAATCACTTGTTTAGCGATCGTTAATGCTTCAGTAGAAAGGCTGAGGGGAGGAAAACTTACAGCTCAGAGGTAAGAGCCACTGTCAATTCAGAATCAATCAAGAAAGAAAAAAACAAATGGGGGATGGTAAGTTAGTCAACTGGGAAATGGGATTTGATTTACATAAAGCTCACAAACATGACTATGCATGAACCAGGGTAATGTCTACTGAGGGAAAGAAACCCTGCACTTATTCACGAGTATGGTTAGTGATGGCCCTAATTCTTGTAAGCAAGTAAAATCATTCTGTAAGTTTTAGGAACTCTTGAGTAAGTACTTAGCAAGTTTCCAACAGAGTACTTCCCAGAACCTAACCTTGAGCAATTCAGCCAAGGAATCCACCTTTTACAGAATAGGCTGCCTGGTCCTTGGGGATGCTTATTAATGTAGTTTAGGGACCTCCCGGCATAACTGAGAAGCCCAAGAAAGTCCTTGTGTTGACTCTTACCATCTAAATTAGGCATACCAGTGGGTTTTGCATTTCAGAAAGTTCTAATTACTTATCAGCCATTGAATGTTTATAAAGGCTCTCATAAATACTTACAAATCATGGAAGTCAATATTCATTTGTTCGGGACATTTTAGTTTTACTATAGTGGAAATTGTCATCATATTGCTTTATTATGTTATTTATTTTTGCTGTTATTGTTTATCTTCAGTTGCTTGCCACATTGAAGTTTATGACTCAATTTAGCAAGTCATGACTTTTATGATATATATACTGCTTGCTTTTGTTTCATTTAGAGCTATTACCCCTCATCTTAATTCTTTATTGTCTGATACTAGTATCACCATTTTTCTTTCCATTTTTACGTGCTAGTATCTGTTTGCCTATTCCGTCATGTTCAGCTTTTCTTGCCACTCTGTTAGAGGGATACTTTTTAAAACAACATGTTGGTAGATGTTTTTTAACACAATCTGATAATCTCTGAGTTTAATAGAGAAATTTATCTCATTCACATTTAGTGTAATAAATGATACGCTTGATTTTATCCCTGTATTTTACTCTATATTTGCTACACTTTGCTTTGTATTTTTTTCTTTTTCCCCACTTTGGACAGTTTGATGTAGTTAACTTTCATTCCTGTTTTTCCTCTGTTAATTTGCCATATCTGCACTTTCCCTTTTACCTAGTGACTCCTATTCCTCACTCTCATAACTCAGACAGAAATTTTAATTGCCAGATGCAAATCAGGACCCAAAGTGCTGTATTCCTTCACTCTTCCTTCACACAAAGCAAACATGATTAAAAACAAAACACACAAAAAAATTGGACTCTTGCTCTGTCCCCTCTTGGCAACTCCTACTCATGGCTAAGATGCTTTAGCATTTTTATTTCAATAAAATTATTAATTTCCCCCTTGAAGAATGTCCCTTTTCTCTTAAAACCCATGTTGTTTTTAGCCTCTTATTACCAATTTTCTTTATTTTCATTTTTACTTTTTGTAGTGCTGAGGGTTGAACTCAGGGTCTCACGCATGCTTTCCAAGCACTCTACCACTGGACGACACCCCCCAGCTCACTTTTCACTTTTTATTTTGAGGCAGGTCTTCCTAAGTTACACAGGCTGCCTTTGGCCTCAAACTTGGGATCCTCCAGCCTCTGCCTCCCCAGTCACTGGGATTATAGATGCGAGCCACCACGCCTGGCAACCAATCTTCAATTTTGCTATTTTAATTTGGAATTAACTCTAAATGCTGCCACCCTCATTGCTACCCAGCATTTCTTCTTTTATTTACCATTTCCCTCTTTTGAAGTTGGCAACAGGTAGAAGGTTGGCACTGACATTTGTCTATTCCTATCACTCTCTAGAGACAGGGATATAATCTCATTATTAAAAAAGAAAAAACAAAGCAACACTTCAGTTCCTCCGACCTGCTAAAAACATTGTCACCATCAGTGCTGTACAAGGGTCTATGTTCTAACATAAGCTTAGTCTGTGTCACCAACCAGATTCTACTTCGAGTATTTGCGAAACTCTTCCACTCATTCTGAATGCACCCACACGCGTGCTCCTGGGGTGCACAGTTGTGCCCATGTGCCCTGCACCACCAGGAAACCAGAGGCACTGCACAGCTATGGAGCTGACCTTGGGTGAATGACCATTGGAGAGAGTCCAGCCTGCCCCTCTGCTGTGCCACTCTTTTCCTTCTGAACGTCTCTGTTCGTAGTTTCCTGTGGCTCTGCCCTGGTCTCACCTCTGCCCTTTATTGTTGTTGTTAGGTGCCGTCAAGTTGGTAGCCGACTCATAGCGACCCTCATAGGGTTTTCAATGGCTGACTGTTTTGGGATTGACTTGGGAGTGGGTTGCCAGGCCCTTCTCCCATTTTTGCGGCGCTGGGAATTGAACTCAGGACCTCAGAGACTGCAGTGCAGTGCTCTACCAACTGAGCTAAATCCCAGCTCTCTGCCCTTTAGGAATTGGTATTTTCACTCCCACCTCATGAGGCAAACCTCTGAAGGGCAAAAGCCTGCCCTCTGCTACCAGTGCAAACTGCCTGCACCAAGATACCAGATACACCTTGGATTTAGTTGACTGGAGACGTGGGATCTGGGGCTTGGGCAGGATGTGTTGGAGGGCAAGACGCTGCCAGGGCTGCCACGCTGTCCTGAGATTTCTGGCCTCGGAATCCTGTTATAAGGAAAAGCCTCTTGCGGAATCAGCCCCTGCTTGAGGCACCGGTGCTGGGCGAGGGACCTAACTGCAGAACTCTCATAAATTCGAGCTCCCTTTGCAGGGGGAGGTGCTGGGGTTGCTTGGGCTGGGAGAACTTAAGGTCCAACTGCTGTACAAGCGGAGGAGTCCTGCACTGAGAGGCTAAACCAGGGCAGTCCTGGAAACCGAGTCAGGGGGATCAAGGGGCAAAGGGCTCCTTTGTGAGGCTCTGGCCCCACCCCAGCCCCTCGGCACTGGGACTCTGCTGGTGGGGATCCCACCTCCCCCGCTGGGTGGCAGGCAGCCCACCTGCCTTTCCCTCAGACCCTTTGCGAGTCCCACTCCGGGCATGGGTTGAGGGCAGTGCCAGCCCATTCCCATTCTATGGGGCAAAGTGAAGCTCAGTTCACCTCACTTCTGGCTGTGCGCCCCACCGAAATCCTAACGCTTCTTCTTCCGAGGGGCCCAGAGGGATCTGTCAATTTGCCACAGTGGTCTTGGAGGGTGGCAATATGTTGAGGGTCAGGGTCCGTGAAAGAAGCCACGGTCCCCACGGAAATACTAGGGATGCTGAAGTGCAGACATGGATTTTAGGGGAATTTATGTAGACGGGCGGATTGAGAGAGAACGCTGGTTTTCTTACAAACCATTTCTCTCCTTTTGCCTCGTTCATAATGAGTGGAAGATTTTCACAATTGCTTGAAGTAGAATCTGGTTGGCGACACAGACTGAGCTTATGTTAGAACATAGACCGTTGCACAGCATTGATGCTAGCGACAATGTTTTTAGCGGATCGGAGAGACCGTAGTGTAGCTTTGTTTTTCTTTTTTAATAATGAGATCATATCCCTGTCTCTAGAGAGTATTTATCGTCTAACACTGAGAATCATTTTGCATGGACTTTGTGCTTCTTTATTGGAGTCACTGCGGGTTAGTGGGTAGGGCAGGGCAGGGCCGGGAGGGGGTGGTCAGGGACCTCCAAGCGTCCCTGAAGGAGCACGCGGGGAGGCGTTCACGGGTGGTGCCCCACTCACCAGGCATTTCTGAGCAGGGCTGCGGGCCCCAGGCTGGCAGGAAATCGGGCCTCAGCATGTGCCGTGTCAGGAGGTGCCGCAGCCTCAGACTGAGCCCAGTTCTCCCGCCTTATGGTTCATTAGAAAACCAGCGTTCTCTCTCAGTCCGCCCGACTACATAAATTCCCCTAAAATCCATGTCTGCACTTCAGCATCCCTATTATTTCCATGGGGACAGTGGCTTCTTTCACAGACGCTGACCCTCAACATATCGCCACCCTCCAAGACCACTGTGGCAAATTGACAGACCCCTCTGGGTCCCGAGGAAGGAGAAGCGTTAGGATTTCGGTGGGGCGCACAGCCAGAAGTGAGGTGAACTGAGCTTCACTTGCCCCTTGGAGTTGGAATGGGCTGGCACTACCCTAAACCCACGCCCCGAGGGGGACTCGCAAAGGGCCTGAGGGAAAGGCAGGTGGGCTGCCTGCCACCCAGGGAGGAGGTGGGATCCCCACCAGCAGTGTCCCAGTGCCGAGGGACTGGGGTGGGGCCCGAGCCTCACAAAGGAGCCCTTTGCCCTGCGATCCACCTGCCTCGTTTTCCAGGGCTGCCCTGGTTTAGCCTCTAAGTCCAGGACCCCTTCACTTGTGAGGCACACGGGGGCCCTTCTTAGCCACGCGAGCTTAGGCCAAGGGAGCTGTGGCAGGAGCCCGAGATCTTAATGTGGGCCTCTGCATGCCGTCCTCTGGGGAAGGGTCTGCACTGAGCGTGCACACCCAGGTCAAAGGTCGGTGGAGGGAAAGTGCAGTGCCTTAGGCCCACTGCCTGGAGGTGAGCACTTCAGGGCCTTGCAAGCTCATGGCAGCGCAGCTGCCTGAACCCTGACTGTGGCCAGAGCTGCCCACCTCCACAGGCTCTGTGGGCTGCCCCTCTCCCCCACACCTCCAGGTAACCTGCGCCCCCTGGGGCTGTTTCCAGCAGACTCGTGCAGAGTCAGGGCCCAGTGATGCTCACTCAAGATCACCTTTCTCTTCTCCACGCTCTCCCTCCTGCTGCTGGGCTCCCTGGGCCGGCCAGGGGCTTCCTGGCCTTCCCTCCCCTCTGCTGCCTTGAGGGCCCAGGGACGGAGGATGGGCTGGGCTTCCTACTCTCACATCGCTGCTGTTGCTGATCAAGGACCCAGCCCCTGGCACGGGCTGCACAAGTATCCGGACCACACCAGACCCTCCCCACGTGTCCCAAGCCCTAACAGAGAAGATTGACTCAGCCCTGCTCAGTGTCTGGTGGCCCCGAGCCTGTCCTGGTCCTTGTGCCGACCCCTCTTCACTCAGCAGCCGTGGAGGCAGCACCCTCCTAAAATATCAGCTTTCCCCGGGGCAAGGTGTTGGGGATTTTTAAAATCCACCCCATAACTTGTTGTTGTTAGGTGCCGTCGAGTCAGTATCCAACTCATAGCGACCCTCTGTACAACAGGGGAAACACTACTATCAGTGCTTCTCTGCTGTTCATAGGGTTTTCAATGGCAGATTGATTTTTAGGAGCGGATTGCCAGGTCCTTCTCCCAAGCCTACAGCTTCTGGTGTTCCCAGGCGGTCTCCCATCCAGGTACTAACCAGGCCTGACCCTGCTTAGCTTCCGAGATCTGACGGGATCGGATGCCACAGGGCCCATAACTAGGGCCCCTCATATTAGCCTGAGGGACTGACCCCTAGGTGACCCCAGGGCCACATCCCATTCACTCACTCCTACCCCTCCCATTGAGTGAGCAAAGATGGCCCCTGACCAGCCTGACCAGCCTCAACCACCTCAATTCTAATTGGCTACCCCTAGCACCTCAGTTAAATACCTGCCCCTACCTGGCAGGTATGACAGCTTACCTGCCGTACCTGTCAGGAATGTGCCCTGATTGGCTAACCCCAGTACACACACCCCTCAGGGACCCTATATAAGCAGGGCTCTGGGACCCCCTATACCCTTCATTTCCCACCGTTCCTCAACTGCTGTCTGGACCCCATCACCTCGATCTAGTGCTCCCCAATCCAGGGGCCAGATCTCCAAGCAAGCCTACGCATCAAGACCAGGGGCCCCGAAGTGCTGAAGGCTACAAGCAAACCACAAAGAGCCTCCCAATTCCTCCCATCCTTGGGAAGGAGGGAGGCAGAGAAGGCGAGCTGCAAGAATCAAGACCACCGGACCTCCAGCCCAGCAGAACACCAGCTACTTGTAGCTGTGCCTTTAAGGCTGAGCTGTTCCACCAGTGAGGCTGCAGCATTCTATGATGCAGGCTTAGAGCTAGCACTTGAGCACCTGACAGGGGCTGCTTGCTGGTTACACCCTTCTTGGGGAGTAACCCAATAAACTTTCCCTTTCCTGTTTCCTGCAGAAGGTCTCCCAAGGTCCTTCTTTGGCACCTCCAGCCACTACACCAACTCAGTCCAGTGGATCCCTGATACCCACTTGGTGTCAGGGCAAGGCTCTGTCCTCTGCCAGGCCTGAGCCAAACCCCGACAACAAGGGAGGGAACAAACGCCAGCTCCCCTGTGTTTGGAGAGCGTTCTGTTCTGTTACACGTGGGGCCCTATGAGTCAGACCAACTTGGCAGCACCAAGTAGAACAACATCCGCGGGTTCGTTGTTTATATTTACAGTGCTAGAGGACCCTAGGGCCACCCCAGCCCAGTTCCCATGGCTTCTGCGGAAGTCTCTCCTGGTCCTGATGTCCCAAGGCTGCCCCCAACCCGTTCACTCTGGGGTTGTCCAACACTGGCTCCTGTGAAGGCTCCACCTCTCAGGTGGGTTCAGCTGACCCAGGGGTCAGAGGGAGCCAGCACCTTACACTCTGCACAGGCCGCTTCCTGGCACACGAGAATACATTCCGATGCTCTGAAATCAAAGCCGTTTGTCACCGCAAAGTCCTTCAGTCTCCACAGAAAACAGTGGCACCGGGTTTTTTGTTTTTTGTTTTTTTGTTTGTTTTTGTTTGGTTTGATTGTTTGGTTGGTTGGTTGGTTTTTTTCAGTACTGAGGGTTGAACCCAGGGCCTCGCGCCTGCATGCTCTGCAAGTGCTGGACCACTGTGATGCACCCCCAGCCCATTTTTTTTTTTACTAGTTGGGACAGGGTCTCCCTAAGTTACGCAGACTGCCTCAGGCATCGAACTTGCCATCCTCCTGCCTCCACCTTCCGAGCCACTGGGATTACAGGCATGCGCCACCGCACCCAGCTAGTGTCACCGGTTTTTAAAATGTCCAACATAAATGTGATTTGGTTTTACAGAGTGTATATGGCTTATCTCCTTGGGACGTCCAGGCTTGAGAAGAAACAATCACCGTGGGAAATCCCTGCAAAGCTGCCTCACCTGCACCTGAAGTCTCCTCCTCTGCCAGCCAGAGTACAAATTCCTGCCGAGAAATGGCAACAGGTCCCAGCTCTTTACTTTTAAAAAGTGAGTATGTTACTGGAGTTTTAGGGCAAAGCCTGGCTCCAGGAGCCCCGATAGACTGTGCTCGGCCACCACCCCAAATATCCCAACTACAGAGATGAGTCATCCTGAGAAGCAGGGAAAGGAGATTAGTCAATGGGCACACTGGGAAGAGGAACGGCGAAAGGGGTCCAGTGACCCCAAGCCTGTTTCACTAAGCAGAGGACGAGTTAGGGCCGAGGGCGGGGTCTGCGGGGGAAGCGGTCCTGTGGGAGTGTGGGCTGCCCGAGCACAGTCCCACCTCTGGTTCTGCAAGGTGGTCCCAAGAAGTTGCCACTTTCACCGTGTGAGAGGAGCCGTCCAGTCCCCACCGATGATCGGCCCGGCTCCAGGGTGCGGCCTCCCCTTCGCAGACAATTGTCCCCATGTTGGGGGGGGGATCCCCGTTGCTTGCCAAAGCATTGCTCATGGAGAGCCCCGCTCTTCCTGGGGGAAACGTGAAGACGCAAAGCAGAGCCAGAGGGGGACGAAATGGACTTAGGCCAGGGACCGGGATCCTCCTCCCCTCTGAGCTACCTTGCGGCCTGAGAGAAAAGGCAATGCTTTTCAGCAAGAGCGGTGGCTCAGCGCCTGTTGTCGGTATCCATGGTAACAAAAACGTGATGGACAATCCAGTTCCAAACAAAACAAGCCCGAGCTCTGGCCGCTGCTCAAACTTGAGCCATTAACACGCTCCGCAACCGACCCTGTTCCTACAAACCGGGCAACGTGCGCCACAAACAAAGGCTGCCTTTGGGGCCCGGGGAGAACCTGCTGCGGAGGCTGTGCCTCGCTGCAAACACTTGGAATTAGAATTTCAGTTTCACATTCTCCAGCTCTATGGCAGGTGACCTTCAAGGAAAGGAAAAAGGAAAAAGTAATGGTCCAGCCAAGGGTAGGTGAAGGAAGCATTGCTACCAAGCACAAGGACCCTGCCAGTGCTGCTTAGGTTTGTTAGGAAGACGCGTGGAATCTGTGACCACCCGGTTCAGGTTGGAGATGTTTAATTACACGGCTCGGTCCATACGAAGTACGAAATTTATAGACTCCTGCTTCTCTTGGAGGAGGGAGAGAGTGATCTATTTGCAGGAGATAGATTTTTTTTTTTTTTTGAGCACTTTAGGAGACACCCAACCCCCCTCGGTTGCTGACTGTAAAATAAGAAAACTATTACCCAGCTGGGCAACAATGGGCTCCCACAGTGCTTTTCTGCGCAGCCCGCAGCTGCAGTGAAAGTGGAAACTCAGCCGCAGGGAAACATTCTTCCCAGAGCCGTTTCTATGGGCAGGGAGGCCTCCCACTGCTGCCGCGTATTTTCTATGCAAAACTGGAGAAGAAGTGACATTTTAAAAGTTTTGACCTTTGTTTGTTTTTTTTTTTTTTTCCTCCACGAACTGGAGCATGCATTTTTTAAACCCTCTGACAGGGTGTCTGCAAGAAATGGCAATAAGCCATGACTGTAATAATAAAATGTTTCAAAATTTGAAAATTCTATATTGAATCTAATGCACAGATAACCAATTGGTGTGGCAATGGATAGTGATGTGGAGCTGGGAGCCACTTCTGCATTGTTCCAGGAAAAAAGATGATGACAGATTTCAGGCATATTTGGGAAAGAGTATGGTGGAGGCAGTGTTTTCATTTGCTAATTTAAGACTTGCCTGAGTTTTTTTTCTCCAGAAAGGATTTAGAAGAGTTTTGCATTTATACTGCAAGGTGCTTCCACTCATAGCAATGCTATTTGTTTAGAAAACCATTCTTTCCGTAACAAAAATATTATTTATTTATAAAATTCAGCTGTGTATTAATATATTTAGGGGTTTTTCCTTGAGAAAAGTTTAACTCTTATTTGAACCCAAAATTTCTCCACTTTTTTTTTTTTTAACAGGAAAATAAAATGGCCAAGAGGCAAAATGCCAAAGAGAACTTTCTTTTAAAGACCTTCCATTCAGTAAGGGACCTCACTTGCGGGTAGGCACAAATACAAAACAGGAAGAAGGGAAACTGAAGCAAATGAGACTTTGCAGCGCTTACAACAGATGAGGGGACAGGAGAGCGACAGGGTCTCCCATTCTCAAATTAGACCGTTGTGCTGCGTTTTGAATCCCAAGCCATGTCCCACACATGGGACTCACGGCCTGGCAGCCCCAGGCTGCTCCTGAGCGCTGAGCTTCCTCACTGTAGGGCACAGCAGATCAGCAGCAGTAGATTTTAGCTGTAATTTTCAAGACGGTTGAAGGCCAGGGACAAGGGAGCATTTGGTCCTCCGCAGGGTTTGAGAGCAAGCATCCTGGTGCCTTCTCAGTGTTCACGAGCCGCTTTAGTTGACCTGCTGGGCTCCTCCAAGAAGCCAGGCCTGGTGTTCTGAGCACAGGCCACACTCTGGGGCCGGGACTGAGTTCTAATTCTATGCCTCTCTTTACTTTTTGCTTTGGGCTTAGTACTTTAGTTCTCTCTTCCCTCAACCTTCGGAAGCTTGTTAAGTTCACTTGGTCCAAGCCTCTTCCACAGATGGAGAAACTGAGGCTCCCTCTTACCCAGGGTCTAAGACAGAGGAGCAGAGGAAGAACGGGAAGCCCACTGGGTGGGCCCACACCCCACCTGGACCCAGCAGGCAGGCTCCTCAACTCCCGGCCATCATTGCCGGAACCTCAATCACAGTGGCTGCTGTCGCTGCTGTCCTTCATCACTTCATCCTCTGATCCCTGGCCCCTTTGTCTTGGTAGCTCCTCTCACTTGCCTTGCCGGACAGTCTTCAGGAAGCTCCTGGGGACCTCCGGGGCCCAGCTGGGGAGCCGACTTCAGCTTGCCCTCACCGGCAACAGTCTCGAGAGCCTCGCCCTGAAAGTCTGCCTGTCAGTCTTTCCGATCGTCACGCTGTTAAGACAGAGCTGAAGCAGGCCGTTTCCTGAATTGCAGATTCTCCGCTGTAAATAGGGGGATGGCAAAGGGTGGAAATCACATGATCAGCTCTGTTGGTCTCTCCCTCCCGTGAACAAGGTCTTCCTCAAATGCCCACCTTGCTGTGGGGTCTGCTCCCGTGGCCCGGGCTGCAGAGGCTCTGCCCTTGGCCACTCTGTGGAAGTGGCAGGAGGGAGTCAGCTGTTTCCAGCAGAATACAGAAAACAGTCGGAGAAGAAGGAGCAGAGCTGAGAAGGTCCACACACACACAATGCAGGCAGACGGAACGACATTGGAAACCCAGGCAAGAAAGCAAACTTGTATTCGGGATGCTACGGGAGAGTGTGGCTTTGCACAACGCACGTGGGTTCGCAGGCGAAGGCAGACGTGGCTGATGAACTCTGGAGGGGTCCTCAAGATTCTGTATGAAAATCCTTAGAGCAAAGCCCTCTATAACTGCCCAGTACGATGCATGCGCAGCAAGGCCTCAGGACGTAGCCTGCCATTCTGAGAATTAATAGTGGACAGGAAGTATGCAATTGTAACTCACTAAAGAAAATGAGGCCTGCAGCCATAGCCCTGTGGCATCCGATCCCGTCAGAGCTCGGAAGCTAAGGAGGGTCGGACCTGGTTAGTCCTTGGATGGGAGACCGCCTGGGAACACCAGGTGCTGTAGGCCTGGGAAAAGGACGGGGTAACTCACTCCCAAAAAATCAGTGTGCCATTGAAAACCCTATGAATTGCAGAGAAGCATTGATAAAGTGTTTCGCCTGTTGTACGTAGGGTCGCTATGAGTCGTTTACAGACTCGATGGCACCTAACAACTACAACAACAAAGAAAAGGAGATGCTAAGTACATTAAGGAATTATTTCAGAGTTCATGTCTGAGTTACAAATGGTTTGGAATCTTGAGAAAGCAAGTTCTGCCTTAGGATAATGCACGCACCTTATAAAGCAAGTGCCCTCTCCCTGAATTCTTGCTTGCAAGGTGCACTCTAAGCTGGCTCTACAGGGCCTGCTGGTAAGTGGAGACCTGGCAGGCCATGCAGTGTGGTGTCATTGCCAAGCCAAGCAAGGGCTGTGTCTTCCAGGGATAGAAAGGACCTTCGGAAGGCTGGACAGAGAGCAGGATCCTCAGTGCCCTGCACACAAAGAGAGGCACTGGAAGTGTGTTCTGGTCACAGAGTGTGGGGTGCACGATCTTAGGCTCTCAGAGCTCTGGGTGTTGAGTGGGGAGCTTCAACCTCAAAACCCAAGCGAATTAACCCCACACCACACAGCAAGGTTGGGAGCCCTTGTCGAGAAAAAAAACGAAGAATGGACAAGGATTGTGTATTCGAACTAAAGACAAAAACTGCGTTAAATTCTCCCGCTTTTCTTTTCTGTGCTTTATTTTACCAAGCTCCATGTTCATCATCTGTAAAATGGGGATGTTGTCGTTGTTGTTAGTGCCGTGGAGTCCGTATCCAACTCACAGCGACCCTACGTACAACAGGTGAAACACTATTGTCAGTGCTTCTCTGCTATCTTAGGGTTTTCAATGGTGGATAGATTTTTGGGAGTGGTTACCCGGTCCTTCTCCCGAGCTTACAGCACCTGGTGTTCCCAGGCAGTCTCCCATCCAAGGACTAACCAGGCCCGACCCTGCTTAGCTTCCTGGATCTGACGGGATCGGATGCCACAGGGCTACCACTGCAGGCAAAATTGGGATAGTAATAGCATTTTCCTCAAAGATGGGCGGTATCCCAGATAACACCTGGGAAGCAGTTGGCACACAGCACAGCATAACAAATGATGTTTTTTAAGCAAAAAACATCCACACAAGGAAAAATGGGCCAAAACAGATGTGGTGACAAGGTAAAGACATCCTATGGAAGAAATAGGCTGGGGTCTGGCTCCTGGGTAGAGCGCCACTCTGTGGTCTCTGAGGCCCTGGGTTCAATCCCCAACACCACAAAAATGGGAGAAGGATGTGGCAATCCACTCCCAAAGCAAACCCGAAACAACCAGCCATTGAAACCCCTGTGAGGGTTACTATGAGTCGGCCAGGACTCCTCCGCACCTGGCAACAACAATGGAGAAAGTGCAAACTTGATTTCGCACAGACCGGCTTTGCCTGGGAGGCTGCCTGCGGCTGCCTGCGTTCTTCCCCAGCCTGTCCTGTCCGTGTCCTGTCTGTGGAATGTGCTTACTGGGGACCCCTTCGGAGGCTTTCCAGGAAAGCCGCAGGACAGACGTCGGGCCACGGCGTAGTACGGAAAGTTGAGGGTCTTTCATGCTCCAAATAAAACACGCTCACAATGGCCCGTCTTTGTCTGTGAGGGACTTCCTGTAATTTCCCCTTGTTGGCTTGGTATCGCATTTGCATGACACAAAGGGCCAGGCATGCACATTAACGGAAGATGATTACAATAATTAGTCACATATCGCCCAAACGGGGGAACTTTAATGCAAACTGCAGTCAACAATGTGGCTTGTGGACTGGTCATTGTTCGAATAGAATGTGAAGCGCTGCAAATGTATAAATTGCCCTTTAATTGGATTTCACGTGTCACTAATTCATTTAGCTGAGAGGGGCCTCTGAGCGTGATGAGCACGGATGTGAACGTGAGCTGTGACATCTGTTGGATTTCAGCGGGAAGGGTGGATGTCAGGGTGACTTTGGCTTTTTTAGCAAAATCTCCGCTTCTGTTTTGTCTCCCGGCCTAGGGGTCTGCTTCCGTCTCTGTTGGCTATTTTCAAGACCAGGCTCTTCTCCGAGAGCTGAGTCAGGGTTGGCCTGCAGAGGTGGAGGTAGTTGTTGGTGTTGAGGACAGGAGGCATAGGCGGCCAGCGGGGAGGGAGGCCCGCTCTGTGCTCACCAGGTGTCGGGGTTTTAGCTCTAGCCCTGCTAAAGTTAGGGCCAAACCCTCAACATAAACACGTGGCCGGTGTCGGGAAAGAAGGACCTCGGGAGACCTTCAGATGGCTGGAGAAGAACAGGGAAGGTTTATTGGGATGCTCCCCTTATGGAGAGCAAGGAGCAAGCAGCCCCTATAGAGCAAGGCTCTATCCCTTTAAGTGCTGGCTCTAGGCCTGCAGCATGGAATGCTGCAGGCTAAGTGCTGGTACAGCTCAGCCTTAAAGGCACAGCCACAGCCACTGGTGTTGAGCTGAGGTCCGATGGTCTTGACTCTCGCAGCTCGCCTTCTTTACCCCCCTCCTTCCCAAGGATGGGAGGAGTTGGGAGGCTCTTCGTGGCTTGCTAGATGCCTTCGGCTCTTCGGGGCCCCTGGGCTTGATCTCGCCGGCTTGCTAGATGGTTTTGCTGGAGTAGGGAGCGCTGGTCCAGGTGATGAGGTTCAGGAGATGGTCAGAGAGGTCAGGATCGGTGGTGCTACAGGGATGGATAGGGGTCCAGGAGCCCTGCTTTTATAGGGTCCTGGAAGGGTCACATGGTGGGGTTCAGCCAATCGGGGCACACAGCTGGCAGGTACAGGGGGCAAACGGACATAACTGCCAAGTGGAGACAGTTATTACC
>VMDO01003483.1:0-142361 GCA_007922755.1 Pedetes capensis
CCTGTGGCATCCGATCCCATCAGATCTCAGAAGCTAAGCAGGGTCGGGCCTGGTTAGTACCTGGATGGGAGACTGCCTGGGAACACCAGAAGCTGTAGGCTTGGGAGAAGGACCTGGCAACCCCCTCCCAAAAATCAATCTGCCATTGAAAACCCTATGAACAGCAGAGAAGCACTGACAATAGTGTTTCCCCTGTTGTTCAGAGGGTCGCTATGAGTCGGATACCGACTCGACGGCACCTAACAACAACAACAACAGAATAAAAGAAAATCAAGAGACAAAAACAAAACAAACAAACAAACAAACAACAACAACAACAAAACCAAATAGGTGGACTTTGTTTCGACCCAGACCCAAAGTGCTATGGAAAACCTTTTTACGATAATTAGAGTTGCTGGGCATGGTGGGGTAACCATGTAATCCCAGCGACTCAAGAGGCAAAGGCTGGGGATCACAGGTTTGATGCCAGTGGCAGCATACCTAACAAAGCAAGACCCTGTCCAAAGATAAAATATAAAACATGGGCAAAGGGTGTAGTCCAGTGGTTGAGCACTGGTAAAATATGTCTAAAGCACTGGGTTCAACCCCTAAGTACCACACACACACACAAAGATACTTAGGATTATTTGAATATGGACTGGATACTAGAAGACATTAGGGAATTATTATTAGTGTAAGACTATAACCAGGCTAGGGTTTAGCTCAATTAGTAGAGTGCCACTCTACAGTCTGAGGCCCTGGGTTCTATCCCCAGCACTGCAAAAACGGGAGAAGGACATGGCAATCTACTCCCAAAGAAATCCCGAAACAATCAGCCATTGAAAACCCTATGACGGTCGCTATGAGTTGAACCTGACTTGATGGCAGCTAACAACAACAACAACATGATTGCTTTATTAGAAAAATTGTATGTGTTAGAAAGTCACACTTAAGCATTTTGGGTGAAATAATATGATGTCTGGGATTTGCTTTAAAAGTCCAAATTAAAAAAATATATGAATGTCTGTGAGAGCAGGACTTGTATAATACACACGTCCCAGGGACCACTGGACAGTCTATAAGTCTATAAGTTATTTGCCATATGAAATTCCTTCCTTCATCTGGGAAACAGATGCACTTGACTGACATTAAGAGCATGGTCACTCCATTCTCAAGATATACCGTAGTTTGGACAAAGATGGAACAAAGATGAAGGGTGTTCCACAAGGTTTTTATATTTCATCACAAGAAATTTTGTATGCCCATTAATTTATCATATTTCTATGAAAAAAGAGGGGATACACAGCTCTCAGTGTCCCCATTGTTGTTGTTATTGTTAGGTGCCGTGGGGTGTCTGACTCATAGCGACCCTCATAGGGTTTTGAATGGCTGATTATTTCAGGATTGCCTTAGGAGTGGATTACCACGTCCTTCTCCCATTTTTGCAATGCTGGGAATTGAACTGGGGACCTCAGAGACTGCAGAGCAGCGGTCTACCAACTAAGCTAAATCCCAGCCAGTGTCCCCACAGAGAAATGAAAAGCTGTGACGGGGTGATCACTGTCAATCATCTGAAGTAGCAAGAGTAGAAGGCATGGGAGCAATGAAAGGACCCTCATACATGGCCAGTGGAGATGTAAAATAAGGCAGCAGTTTTAGAAAACAGTCTGGTAGTTCCTCAATTGGCTAAACAGAGTTATGTGATTCCACAATTCTACTGGTATATACCCAAGAAAAATAAACATACTATGTCCACATAAACATTTGTAAACAAATGTTCATAGCAGTATTAATTCTTTTTTTCTTTTCTTTTTTTTTTTTTTAACAGTACTGAGGGCTGAACCCAGGGCCATGCACATACTTTGCAAGAGCTATACCACTAAGCTGTATCCCAGACCCTTTTTTATATTTTATCTTGAAACAGGGTCTCACTAAGTTACATAGCAGCATTATTTCTAATAATCAAAAGTGGAAGAAATCTCAATATCCATCAACTGAATAATGGATAAATAAAATGCGGTATTAACCTACAAAGGAATATTATTTGGCTATAAAAAGGAATGACACACTGATAGATGCTGCAGTATAAATGAACTCTGAGACACTATGCTAAGTGAAAGAAGCCAGTCATAAAAAAACTGCATATTGTATGATTCTGTTAACTGTACATAAAATGTATAGAATGGGTAAATCTAAAGTGACAAAGTAGATTATTCATTGCCTATGTCTAGGGGTGGTTGGGGGGAAATGGGGTTTACTATAAATAGCTACAGAATTTCTTTGGGGGCAATGAAAAATTGTGGCATATGCATAACTGTGAATATACTACAAGCAACTGAATTTTAAATTTTAAACTGGTGAATTGTATGGTATATAAATTACACAAATTTTTTTTTAGTCCTTTTCATACTTTTCTTCAAGTGCTCTGTCACTGAGCTGCACACCCAGTCCCCCTTTTTTATTTTGAGATAGGGTCTCACAAAGTTACACAAGCTACCTTTGGCCTCAAATTTGCAATCTTTCTGCTTTTGATGGGATTATAGGCATGCATCTAAACATAACGATTTTCTAAGAATTGATTTTATAGTACATATAAAAAAGTCTCTAATTCATGTTTTCTAAACCAGCCAATCTTTTGACAGCAGACATATACAGTGCCCAAAGAGAAGAAGTCAGGATAAAAAGAGGAGGATAGAAATGCCAGAGTGAGGAGGATAAGTGATGAAGGAGGGACAAAGGAATTCTACAGCCATGCGTGTGGTACATGCCTATATCCTAGAACTCGGGGTTGGAAGGCAGAGGCAGGAGGCAGAACTGCAAGTTCAAGGTCTGTATGGTCCTCATAGCAAGTATCAGGTCCACTAGGGCTACATAGCAAGATCCTGTCTTGAAAAGAAAAAGAAAAAAAAAAAAAAAAAAAAAAAAAAAAAAAAAAAAAAAAAAAAAAAAAAAAAAAAAAAAAAAAAAAAAAAAAAAAAAAGAAGAAAGGAAAGGATAGGAAAAGCAAAAGAAAAAGAAATAGAAAAGAAAAGAGTTGAAATGAAAAGAAGAGATAAGATTCAGGGCAACTATAGTGGAAGAGTGAAGAGCCCATTAATGCTGGTAAGGCATGTAAAGCACTTAAACTCAATAGATGGTAGTGGTTTTTATTTTGGAAGATGCAGTTGCAAAGACAGATCTGGATGTAAAGCAATTTGCACGCCAAAAAAGGAAGTTCTGATTGCTCCTCCTGGAGATCAGGGCTCAGGCTTTCTTTTAGCTTAGAGACTGAGTTTCATTGGATTTAATAGCCCATGTTCTTGGCAAAAGACCTAGCAGCAGGAATTCAGAAATATTTGCTAAACTAAATAATTTCTTCTCCCTTCAAAATAATGGGAACAAAGCAAGATTTTGTCAGATGCTTTGTTTGCAGTATTAACAGCCAGTCAACAACCGTCCCAGGAATTTTCATCTCTGCTCTCATCTCCAGGATACCTTGTTTTTTTTTTTCTTTCCACTAAATGTGGTCTCTGAACAAAGCATACCCTTTCATTATGTCTTTGTCACTAATCCTACCTCGGCAAGTCATACTGAGGGCACACCTCCCTCCTACCAAGACTCTTACAATCTGCTCCGTTTGTTTTAGTTAATCTACGCACACAGTTCGAAGGACCTAAGCCTGTCCACTGTCTACTGGGGCAGAGGTCCTTCTCCCCTTTCCCTACACTGCCAGCTGTTTTACATAGACTCTTAGTGGGGAGTATTCCATGTGATTCCCAAAAATATGCTTCTAAGATTTCAACATATTTCTACTTCAAAACTTTTTTGATTATGTGCTTTCAAGTTACAGTTTAAATTATTTACTCCCTGGAATGAAAGATTAAAGTTTCAGTCCCATGTTGACACTGAGCTAATCAGTATAATTTTATACTTGCTTCTTTACCTATAAAATTAGGAAAAGAGTATTTGCTGGATTTCATTCAACTTCAAATATCTGCTATATGAATATGAATGAGGGAAAGAGAAGTTAAAAAGAACTATGAGAGTTTATGTTGCTCATAGACTGAGTTGCTGCCTGCCCAGCTCAGATTCCAAAATGAGAAAATCTTTTGCCAATATCATGTGCAAAAAGGACTTTTATCCTGCTTACAAATCCAATATCAAAAATGTATGGATGACAGACTAGAAAATAACACATGATAGAAAGAAATAAGATTAATGCAACAGTACCTTAAAGAACAAGAATCATATGGTAACAGACTGCTTCTGAGCGATAAACATGTAAATAATGGCCTTAATTTCATGTATGAGGCCCCACCATTAGCTAACAAAGGAAACAAAGGGAAAGAAGAAACAGGAGAGACAGAATACAAACATGAATGGCAGAAAGGAGAGCCACGAAAAAAATATGCCAAAGATGAACATCAAAGATCAGCCTTTGGTATTCATTAAATGCCACAAATGGAGTCATGCCAACACAGATTGAGAATGTCCTTTATTTGGTCTTTCTTGAATCGATGCAAGTTCAGTTCTCACTGATGGGTCAGGGCCATCAATGCACCCCTCAGAGCTAATAGGGTAGATGAGAAAATGAAATGAAATGTACCAGAGGAAAACTTGATCATAAATGATCTACCAGAGGAATATGATGCAAATGAAAGTGAAAAAGAACCAGAAGTTGAATTCTTAAAGTCACTAACAACCAAACAAAACCAGAAACTTCTCGGGAAACTGGATAGACTTGAAAGGAAAAAAGGAAAAGGATAGAAAAAAGAAAAAGTTACAGAAGATAAAGATAAATCCTCCTCCTTTGCTTCTTCCTCTTCTGCCTCTTTCTCTACTGAGACTTCAAAAAGCATCAGTGAGTGATGATATAAAAAGGGAAATAGAAAAGAAGGAAGGAAAGAAAAAAAAATGTCTGGGAAATAACAGTGACACTGAAGAGGACAAGTCTAAGAAGAGAAAACTTGATGAACTTTCTAGCAATCATAACACGAAGGAAAAACACCATGTTTTTAAAACAAGAGGATTATGGGAGAAAAGGAAGCAGAGCCATTCTAATTCTGACAAGAAGTCCAGAGGCCACCATCATAGCCCAGAAAAGAGGATCAGAAAGAAGTGAGGGGAGCAACAGAAGCCATGCAAGGGTGAGAGGGGCAGGAGAGGCCAAAGCCGAAGTCCTGGGAGCTACAGCAAAGGGAGATGAGGAATGGGCCACACTGGAGTCCCAGTGAAGAAGAGAATAGAAGAAATGACAGCAGGAGCCACAGCACAGATGTATCTACAGGAGACAGAATGTACAGAGAGCACCAGGAGGTAAGCGCACTTAAAGTGACACAAAGAACAAGGCAGAAGTACAGAAAGAATAAAGAGGCCATATATGACAATTATCTGGGAATAAAAATATCTCTTTTCTTATTGAATATCTTTAGCAAGGGCTAGATTATAGACTATTATCTTTCCTTTGTTCCTTCCTTTCTTTTTTTTGGCAGGGCTAGGGGGTTGAACCCACGGCATCATGCACCCTAGGCAAGCACTCCACTGCTAAGCTGCACCCCTAGCTCCTTTTATATTTTAAATTTTGAGACAGAGTCTCACTAAGTTACACAGGCTGCCGCTGGCCTCAAATTTGAGATCCTCCTGCTTCCACCTCCTGAGTCTCTGGGATAACAGGCATGCAGCCACAGTGCCCAGCTGTATTATTATCTAATAAAAAAGCTCTACTTTAATTTTCCATCTCTGTAAATTGTCATTTAAAGTACCAAACAATACGAGGACCATAAGACTGAATTTTGCAAACCCTTATAAGTAACCTATTTGGGGGCTATAGAAATATTTTCTGTAGGTAACTGTTTCTTGTACCCTATACCAGATTTTTAAAAAACACTATATAACTCTGTGACATTTTCTTTGCTCTGAAACATTAAAAGAGTGATAGTATATTTAAGGAGAGAGAACTAGGACATGAAATATGATACTAATATCTAAACACAAGCTTGAACTAGTACTTAATAATGGAAATGAATTTATGAAAATATAGTTCATTACCTTTCTCTTGTGTAGTTTCCCTAATGACTAATTGCATGAGTTTTCAAGATAGCAAAAGTATATGTAAATGAAATAAGGTAAAAGATGTAAAAGCCACAACGAAATGCACATATGGAAATGTCACAGTGAAATGGTTGTCAGAATGAAACACATTAAGTTGTACATTAAGTTTTCCAATTAAAAAAAAAACTAAAAAAAAAAAAGGGTGCAAAAGCCTCAGTCCAGAGCCTTCAAGGTAGAAAATGAATAAATGTTAGGTCCTATTCTATTGATTCCCCTTCCTATCTAATATATATACATATATATTTTTTTATTTTTTTAATTTAATTTAATTTTTTTTTTTTTGTGGTACTGGGGGTTGAACCCAGGGCCTCACACTTGCATGTTTTGCAAGTGCTGGGCCACTGAGCTGCACTGAGCCCATGTTTTTACTTTCTGAAACAGGGTCTCACTAAGTTATGCAGACTGCCTCTGTTCTCGAACTTGCAATCCTCTCGCCTCTGCCTCCCAAGCCGTTGGGATTACAGGCATGAGCCACTGCACCCAGCTTACCAGACAATATATTTGATCAATGTTTGTTGAACAAAAGAAATGAGCACATGAATCCAAGGCATTACTTCTTTCTAAGTTTCTCTCAAACCCATGCCCCTCAGTCCATTCTATTACTTTCTTGGTTAATTTTCCATCTTCTTGTTTATTTGCCTCTGTTCAACAGGCTGGGCATCCAGCTCAATATTGGAACAAGAGTGGTGTTTAGCAATATCCTTATCTTGGTTCTCATCCTGAAGGGAAAACTTCCATAAATTCATAGTAAGATGTTTGAGTTTTTATGGGCAGATTCCCTTTTTCAGATTAAAGCTCTCTAGTATTCCTAGTTTGCAAAGCAGTTCCAACATAAATAAATGCTGTACTTTGTTAGATATTTCTTCTGTACCTACTGAAATAATATTTTTGTTTTTAATCTACGAAAATCTATTTAGCATATTAATGTGATCAACAACATTGATGGACTTCTTGCATGTTAAATATTGTTGTTGTTAGGTGCCGTCAAGTCATATCCGACTCATAGCAACCCTCATAGGGTTTTCAATGGCTGTTTCAGGATTGCCTTGGGAGTGGATCGCCATGTCCTTCTCCCATTTTTGCGGTGCTGGGAATCAAACACAGGACCTCAGAGACTGCAGAGCAGCGCTGTACCAACTGAGCTAAATCCCAGCCCTGCATGTTAAAAAGCCCAACTAAATTGTGATATATTGTCTTCTTTATATATTGTAGAATTGGCTAAAATTTTGCTGGGATTTTTATACCTATGTTTTAAAGTAGCTTGGCCTACAATTTTTCCTTCCTTGAGTTATCTTTGTTGGGTATTGGTATCAGGGTTATGTTTTTGTTGTTGAATGCCATCAAAACGGATCCAGCTCATAGCGACCCTATGTACAACAGAACAAAATACTATCATACATTATGCCATGTACATGCTTTTTTTTGTTTGAGCCCAATGTTGCAACCACTATGTTTCTTCTCATTTTAAGTCATGCTACATCAGCAAAAGGAAGTCCAAGGGCTTTACTCCATTCCTGTTATTAATATATGCACTTATGTCTACAAATTTTCCTTTAAGCTTGGTATTAGCAGCTTTATACAAGTTTTGACATGTAGTATTCTCAATATCATTCACTTCAAAATATTTTCTAATTTACATTTTTTCTTTGGCCCACTGATTACTTTTACTTATTAATCGCTAAACACACAGGGTTAGTTTAGTTATCTTTCTGTTATTGACTTCTTACTTAATTCCACCTGTGGTCAGAAAACTTAAGTGTTATCAATTCCGTGAAACATGTTGAGACTTGCTTTATGGATGCCCTGTGCTTCATTTACTGGGTAAAGTCTAACCTCTGAAGTGTGACATATAAAGCTCTTTGGGACCTGAGTCATCACCTACCTATCAGTGAGTCCCAGTGCCCATCCAGTCTTCTACGAGGTTTCACCTGCTCTTTCCCTCTGTGCCTTGGCCCATACCTGCCCTCTGCCAGAAATGCCCCTCCATTGTTTTCTACTCTGCCTGTACTTCCCTCCTCAGGTCAAATAATGCCTCCACCAGGAAGCCTTTCAGGCTTTCTCTCCATCTCTGAACTTCTCAGTCAGTGAAGTGCTGGGGCAGTTGGTATCTCTACCTCCTGACTTACTCTCCGAATCTATCCTCTCATTGCTGTAAAAAGTACCCTAAAATGCAAATCTGACCACATTTCTCTAATGCTTAAAATTTCTCAGTTGTAGCTGGGCATGGTGGCACATGCCTGTAATCCCAGTGGCTTGGGAGGTGGAGCCAGGAGGATTGCAAGTTCGAGACCAGAGGAAGTCTGCATAACTTAGCAAGACCCTGTCTCAAAAAGTAAAGAAAAAAAAAAAAAGGGCTGGGGGCGCAGCTCAGTGGTCCAGCACTTGCAAAGCATGTAGGCGCAAGGCCCTGGGATCAACCCCCAATACAACAACAACAACAACAAAAATCCTCAGTTGTATGGATAACCAGCTCTTGCCTTTATTTTGGGAAGTTCTCATCTAATGTGTCTTTAAATAAATGTCCTAATCCTCTCATGTTGTTTTCAACTTCTTTGTGAACCCCCTGAATTTGCAGGTTTCTCTTCATTTTATCATATATCTCTTGAAAATCTTGCTCATATTGATTCATCTTTCTATCTTGCCATCTGAGTAAATAAGGTCTTCTACCTTCTCCTCTTTGCCTGCAGCCATACCACTTTGGCTCCCTATCCTATCAGATTTCCGAAGCTAAGCAGGGTCGGGCCTGGTCAGTACTTGGATGGGAGACTGCCAGGGAAAACCAGGTGCTGTCGGCTTGGGAGAAGGACCCGACAACCCACTGCCCAAAACTAATCAGCCATTGAAAACCCTACCAATAGCAGAGAAGCACTGACAATAGTGTTTCGCCTGTTGTACGTGGGGTTGCTGAGTCGGATATCCACTCAACAGCACCTAAAAACAATCTTTTCCTCAGCTTCAACTATCCTATTTTCAGCTTCGTCTACTCTGGATACTGAAGATTCTATCATAATACTGAGTTGACTAATTTCCCCTTGCATCTCAAGGACTTCTGCTTGATTCTTCAGGATCTCAATTTCTCTGGAGAATTTTTCTTCCAAATTTTTGTCCAGTGAATCAATTGCTCTCATGGTGCTGTCTTTGAGGTCTTTCAGGATGTTTATAAGCAGGATTCTAAATTCTCCATCAGGCATCTCCAAGAGTCCTGAAATTATCTGCCAAGGTGCTTTGGTCTATAGGATCTTTCCATCCAGTTTGACCTTTTATGTTTCGTGTGTTTTTCTGCTGAGGCTTGCCTATCGCTTGGTCTAGCTGCTAGGTCTCATTTTCTTCATGTGTAAAGAGGTTCTCCCCCAATGTTCCTGTGAGTTTGGGTGATGACAGGTCATAGGCACTTCTCTCCTCCTCCCCTACCCTCAGCCTTAGTGTCTGGTGCCTAGCTCCCAAGGCAGCCTCTGCATTCAGCACTGACCCCTTAGTTTCTCCCCATCTCCTGTGTTCCCAGGCCCCAATCACACCACAGCCTAAACCCTGTGTCTTAGGCTCCCTGGACCTATGGCACTAATCCACACCACAAGCACTTCTGGGGCCCAAATGCACCTTATTCTGAACAAGCTTTCTTAGGCTCATGGATGCAGCAGCACCAGCCACTCTTCTCTATCCCCCGAATTTACTACCTTTCAGTTTCCCCCCTGCAGCTCACAGTTCCAGTGGTTCCAGAGACTAGGGTGGTGACCATCTCTCCCTGATAAAACACACACACAAACAATCCATCATCCCTGGGTCAGAGACCCTATAGTGGAGCGACCCATGTCGCTCGGTGTCTTTCCAGGAGAGTCTTACAGATCTCTGTTTTTTTTTTTTTTACTTTATTTTGTTTCTTTCTTTCCCACAGTGTCTCTAGTGAGCCGCAGACCCTCCTGGAAGGGTCCACCTTGACTCCCACCAGCTGTGAGTCAACAGGGATGGCCCCACTGCACCTCCCTTCAGCCGTGTGCCCTTGTGGTGGTTCCACATTATCTCTCGTCAGTTGCATGCTATCAGGGATAAGTCCTTCACACCTCTCTTCAGCCATGCATGTCCCAAAGGACCCCAAAGTTCCACTGCCATCTTCCCTGGGGCTAGGGATTACGGGGCTGCCATTTTGTCCTCTTCTTTGTCATTTTAATCTCCACTATTTCATTGGTTGTCCTAGTGCTGTCCCACTTTTCTTGATAATTAAAGCTGCCCTCCACTCCTTTTTTGGTTTTGAGTAGAAAATATCATGATTTTCCCTAAGTATTTTCTTACCTAATTGAAGTGAGTCTATTACTTGTCAGCCATTTTAACTGGAACCTCTGCTCCCCTCTAACTTAGACCCAAACTTGGCATTCCATATAAGAATGGCCTCTACAGGCCAGTACACTGTATCTATGCTGCCCCCTCTGTCTCCTACACACTCTCATCCCACTCACTCACCCACCATGAGAGTTCAGACTTGAGTCAACTCCTCTGGGGCCTTTCCCACACCCTCCCCCAATGCTGAATCTGCTGGGCACACTAACCCTCCCTGGGTAACTGCATTACTCAAGAGGAGGGGTGAGACAGGAGATGTTCCTTCACTAATTTTTAATAATGGTATTTATTTTACTTTAAAATATCAAGTGCTCTTTCCCTTGGATGAGACAGCAGCTAGTACAACTAGAGCCCACAGCTAAAGCTCAGGCCTATACAGGAAGGAGGAGAGCTGCTGAAACAACTGGTCAACCTGAAGGTGGAGCCGCCCCAGCTGCATGTTGCTAAAGTGACTTGCAGCAAAGTGCCTACACTCTCCAAAATATACCTTACAGCTGACTAGACTCTCTACTAAACCGTCATCCCCTGTCCCTATTCCTGGGGTGCCTATTGCCATGGATGGTCTCATCTCTAGAATCCCGTCCTCCTGACCAACCTGTCCCAAAAATCCATCACCAGTGTTCTCACCATCATTAACCAGACTCAGGAAGAAAACCACAGAAAACTCTGCAAGTGTAAGAAGAACAAGTACCTGGACCTCTGGCCCAAGAAGACATGAGCCATGTGCTGCCAGCTCAACAAGCACTGAGAAGCTAAAGACCACGATGTAGCTGCTGTACCCTCTGCAAGAATGTAGCACAGGCCTGAGCCTCACAGTGGCAATAAAACATAAAACTGGCACCAAAAATAATCAATCAATCAATAAATCAATCCAGCAGGGGTGACTGCGAGCTTTTTCAAAGGTTGGTTAGCATTGTAAGTACTGCCATGGACTCCCCTTCTTAGTATATGTAACATCAAATGCACTTACGTTTTTAAAAGTATATATTATCTAATCAGACTACAATGTCCCCAAAAGCAGGGGCCATTGCTGATGTAATTTTGATTTTAAAAATTAGATCAAATTAATCTTAAAAATTACTATACTGGTCTCTGTGTACCACACAACTGATTAAACTGATGTGGAATGAGCTTTGCTGAGGCAATAAGGAAACATATTCCTCAATTTTAAATTTTAGATACTCAAACAGAAACGTCAAAATTCCAGAAGAAACCTCTGTGTTTTGTCAATTTGCTTTCACCCACAAGTCCAGAATGCCACATTTCCACCAGGCCTTTCCATTTAAGAACTTTTAATGAGCCAGGTGTGGTGGTGCATGCCTATAATCCCAGCCAACTCAGGAGATGGAGGGAGGACAACGACGCCAGAGGCAGCCTGTGTAATTTAGCAAGACTGACTCAATTTAAAAAAAAACAAAAAGGTGGTGGGGGCGTAGGAGTACAGCCTAGCACTTGCGAAGTATGCATGAGGCCCTGGATTCAGGCCCCTAGTACAGCCAAAAAATAAATAAATAAAACCCTTTAACGACTCTGCCACATGAATCCTGAACTTTACCTGACATTACAGTACAGCCTCTATGATCTGACTCTGCCCTGGTTTCCACCTTTGATCTCACTTCTTCATGCCCCCCATCATTCCTCACAGGTCACTCTCAGATTTCACTGGAGCTCAGAAATATTGCTAAAGTTCTATTTACATGGAGCACTTCCCTTAGGTCCCAAATGTCCTACCCTACCCATCAGAGCACGCTTCTCAAAGGTTTCCTGAGCCTCACTTCTTCCTAGTCTCTGAAATACTTCATCTCACCCAGTCTTGTCCTGGGTTACCTAACATGAGCCTCAGCTTTGCAAACTTCTCTCACCCTGTATGCCCCACATCACCTGGAACAGAGCTGCCTAAGAAAGAAGCTGCCCTCAGGAATAATCCTCTTTGACTGACAAAAAAACGGTAACTGATCTCTCCTTAGCCTTTCTTCCTCCAAACCCAGAGCTATTTGGGTGGTATTCACCCAAGTGAATCCAGCAATGAGCTGTCAGTGCTATTTGCATGAATATTTCCTTGTAATCCAAGATCCCCTAACTATCGTCATGTTACCATGCTGAAGACATTCCTGCTACAACTGAGAGAAAGAAAAGAGCTAGTTCTCATAGCTTCATGACAGGATCAGGGCTTCTCAACCTAAAAATAAACACACACACACTTGCATCTAGCCACTTTTTGCCTTTGTAGAACAAGGAATCCTTGAGTTCTCAGCTCTGTTCCTTCCTTCTACCCCTTCCCTCTGGTAAAATTTAGCTTTCCTCAGCCTTTTTAAAGTAACCTGGTAAATAAAACTATATTAGGATGGAGGCAATTTAAGTCATAACTCTGGAGAATCTAAAATGTACAGTTTTTGAAGTGTCTTTGGGCCAATTATGATGAAATCAAGCTACCCCAGAGCTATAAGCCATGCAATACTGTAGCCATGAGGGCCATATGTCCTTTTTGAACTTTTCCATTACACGGGACCACGTGACAGAGTTCTGACCAGCAGAAGAGGAGCTGCTTGAAGCACATGATTGCTAGGGCTGGCCCACCCAGACCTTCTGCACAATTCACTGTGCTCTGCCATTTCTCGTCTGAGACCCAGATCAGAAGATGCAGTGAATGACTCCAGGCCTGGGGACTGGCTGGGTCACTAGAAGGAAAAAGTCTGTTCCCTAAATGACTTAGGTATATTAGAATTTCTTCCCACCACACAGACCTGTACCAGATTGTGACAGGAGAGAAATAAACCTTCACTGTGTTAAACTACTGAAATTTTAGGGCTTTTGTTGCAATAGAGTCTGTCCTGTCTGTCCTGACTAAAATTATATTATGATGAATTCTTAAAGATAAAAATAATAATTATTACCAGTATGACTTCAAGGCAATTCCATTTAAAGCTATCTGCTACCTATACTGCTGCACTGCAGTCGAGTTCAATTCCCAGCACAGCAAAAATGGGAGAAGGACCTGGCAATCCACTCCCAAGACAATCCCAAAACAGTCAGCCATTGAAAACACTATGAGGGTCGCTATGAGTCTGACACAGACTCAAGGGCACCTTACAACAACAGCAGCTACCTATACTAGCCACGTGCTATGGTTTGGATACGGTTTGTCCCCCCATAGATTTATGTGCTAGAAGCTTGATTCCCAAAATAACAGCACTAAAAGGTGAGGTGGAGCTGTGCATCTGTAATCCCAGCACTAAGAAGGATGAGGCAGGAGGATCACAAGTTTGAGGCCAGCCTGGGCTGCACAGCAAGACCCTGTCTCAGTAAATAAATAAATAAACAAACAAATAAACAGTGAGGTGGTGGGACCTGTAAAAGGTAGGGCCTAGTGGAAGGCAATTAGGTCATGAAGGTCCTACCTCAGAAGGAATTAATGTCCATTTCCAGGGACTGGATTAGTACTATAAGAGCAAATTATTATAAAGCAAGTTTGACTTCCGTGGCTGGCTCTCTTGCTTCCTCTCTCACTGCATAATGTCATCTGCCATGTTGCAACACAGCCAGAGGGTCATCACCAGACACTTGGCACCATGCTGTTTGGACTTTCCAGCTACCGGAATCATAGCCATATAAACCTCTTTTCTTATACCATTTTTCTTTTAAGGGAATTCTGGGCACTGTGGTGGAAGATATAGTGTATCACTATGATCCTCTTAAGAAATAAAGGACTTATTCTCTGCTGGCTGGGATAACAGTGGACTCAAAGCTCACAGCTGTCAGCCCTCTCAGCTGAAGAGTACTGCATGCTCCAAGGTCATGTGCCCTTCCTGGGGCAACCCTTATCTTATGACTAGTAGTAGCCAATGACTAGTCAGGAGGAACTATAAAGGCACAGTCCCCCTGGCCCCTGCTCCAACTCAGAAGGGTCATCTCTACTTATAGTCTCCATGGGGTAGACTAAGGTCTTTACTGAGGTTGACTCATGGCTCAACTTCTTCCTCTGTATAATCTTCCCTTCCCATTCCCTCCCCTTCTTTTTTCCTTTCAAGTGTATTGATCCATATCCACTCTCTAGTGAGCTTTTCACATAGTTAATCTTTATCTCAGGCTGGGATTTAGCTCAGTGGGTAGAGCGCTGTGCTGCAGTCTCTGAGGTCCCAAGTTCAATTCCCAGCACCCCAAAAATGGGAGTAGGACCTGACAATCCACTCCCAAGGCAATCCCAAAACAGTCAGCCATTGAAAACCTATGAGGGTTGCTATGAGTTGGATACCGACTCCAGGGCACCTAACAACAACAACAATCTTTATCTCAGAGATTGCCTCCCCTGGATCACAACTTGACACTATTCCTTAATACAATATCATGCTGTCCAACTCTGCCTTGGTATCTGAGGCAAACACCATATTTTCCCATAAAAAAATACACAAAAACCACAATGCAATTGTAGCTTCAAAACTGAGACTCTGCAAAAACTCAGAATTTACTGTACCAAAAAGACTAATTACCTGCAAGAAAATAAATGAGGCCACAAATATCTTATGAGCCATCTGAGAAAAGAAGCTGTGAAACTGTCCTAAAGAAAATATCACCACCTTGCTTGTAATCAACAAAACAATTACTAAAAAACTAACAAAAAGCCACATATCAAGAATTATTGAGGATCCATTATCTATCTCTGCTGGTACCTGGTATTGTTATACTATGCTTTCCGTAACACAGTCCTAAGAGCTTTATTTGGATTATCTCACTCAATAAAATTCAGGTTCACAAAGAGTAAATGACCCAGGCTGGGCACAGTGGCACACAATTGTAATCCCAGCGACTAGGGAGACCAAGGCAGGAGAATTGCAGGTTCAAGGCCAGAGGCAGACTGCACAACTTAGCAAAACTCTGTCTCAAGATTTAAAAAACAGCAAAGGGGCTGGGGGTCCAGCCTAGTGGTAGAGCACTTGCAAAGTGTGAACCCAAGGGTTCAACCCCTGAGTAATAAACAAATAAATAACCCAAAGTCTCAGAGGCAGGACTCAGTATTGCAGGGTGGGGAGACACACTCCACAGCCTCAAGTCTCATACTCTATTATGCCACACTGCCTCTAATACCTTTCATACTCAAGCTCTAAGAGAGGGTAAGAACTAGCAACTAGTTCACTAAGTAATTTGCAAGAGAGGAAGAATGGCAAAACAAAATCCATGTTCTCTCTTCTCACTCTTCTATTGTCTCCTCTGACAACCCAGACACTGGCCCTGCCTTCTAGGTACATGAGGCCTAGAATGAGTTGAAGGACCATTTGTACAAAATTTGGCCAGAAGTGACATCCGCCCTAAGTCTGTGCAGTGGCTAGTAACTAAAGGATCTTCTGCCCTCTTGTGGCTCAAGGCAACTGCTACATATCAAAGATCCATTAAAAAGCTGAAATACCATATAAAGGCACTTGGCAGCCAGTCACAAAACAGTAGGAGGCAACTGTGATTGGCTCAAAGTGGAACGGATTTAATAACTTGAAATTTGATTTTGCCACTTTTCTGTGCCAACTATTTCTCATAAGAAAGCTCGTAATAGTGTACTAAAGCTTAGAGAAAAACAAAGCCTGCACTTTGCAATAGTAAGAATACAATAACCACCTACATCCATTTAGAACAGTCATAAAAGTTTAAAACATTTTAAGCCCCAAACAAAATTTCTGATCCTTGTTTTTCACCCCTAATGACATACTTCAGAAAGTTTTCATATCAGCATTCACAGAGCGTCCTTATTCTTCAGGTGAGGGCACTCATTGGACTGAGGAACCATAAGTCATTTAACTTGCCCCCTACTGGCAAACACTTAAATTGCTTCCACATGTTTGCTACTAAAAACAGTGCTACCAATACACAAACAAACAAACAGAAAACGCAGTGCATCACTCTGTGCATAGGCCTTTTTCCAAGGATGGATGAATCCCTGCAGATGAACTCTAGGGAGTTTCCACTAAGTCAAATGGGACTCCATGCCTTTGCATGACTTTGAAACTTCTCCTCCTGGCTTTCCTCTCTCTGGCTGCTCCTTTTCAGTTTTTTTCCTGTACTTACCCTTAATTGTCATTCTCAGAAATCTGGTCTTTGGTTCCCTTTCATCCTATATCCCTATCCTCTCCTCAACATGCTCAACCTCTTATGTTTCCCTGCTTTTTTCCTTCCTGAAGGCAACCGTTATTATTTCTAGGTGTCATGCTTGGAGTTATTTTTTGCACATGTATACAAATCTAAACATATTAAATAAGCTTATGTATATGAAAACAGGCATAATTTCTCACCATTTTATATAAGTGGAAGCATTTGTACCCTAAATTGAAACAATTTTAAGAGGATGATGCCAACCAAGTGGCATCCTTCACAGGAGATAAAACCATGGCCCCACACATTTTTCATCCTGTCATTCAGTTCTTTGCCAGACAATTGTAGTGAACTCACAGGGAAACATAAGATTAAAAGTACTGTCTCCTACCTTAGCCTACTGTTTCAAACGGTCTCACAAAGAAACCCCAAATTAATTCAAGGGCCAGAAGGGAGAAGAGAACAGAGGCCAATGTGTAAAATAAGATCACAGGCAGTTGTGGTTACTTACTTACAAAAGGTTGTTTTGTTTTTTTTATGAAAGTCTTCTGATGACACAAAAGTAGACTAGTACAATGAACCTCATTCTACATATTCAGTAATTAAAACACTTTGCTACTGGCTTCCTTTCTTAATGTTTTTCCTTCTTTCTTTCTGTTGCATTCCTTTCTTTCCCTGTCTTTTTTTGCTGCATTATTTTAAAACAAGTCCCACATAAATGATCAACAGGTACATGAAAAACTGCTCAACATGACTCATCATCAGGGAAATGTAAGTCAAACCAGGTTGTGGTGGTACATGCCTGTAATCCCAGCACTCAAGAGGCTGAGACAGGAGGATCAAGAGTTGAGGCCACCTTGGGCTACACAGTGAGACCCTGTCTCAAAAAAAACAAAAACCAACCAACCAAACAAACAAACCTCAATGAGCTATCACCTCACTCCAGTTAGAATGGCCATCATCAAAAAGACAAAAGATAACAAGTGCTGCCAAGGTGGGGGAAAAAAGGGAACCCATGCACACTATAGGTGGGGATGTAAATTAGTATAGACTTTATGCAAAACAGTATGGAGGCTTCCCAAAAATTTAAAAATAGAAACACCATATGATCCAGCAATCCAACTGCCGGGGAATATAACTAAAGGAAATGAAATTGGTATATTAAAGAGGCATATACTCTCTCATGCTCACTGCCGCACTATTCATAATAGCTAAGGAATGAAGCAACCTAAGTGTTTGTTGTTGTTGTTAGATGCCGTCAAATCGGTATCCGACTCATAGAGACCCGTTTCGGGATTGCCTTGGGAGTGGACTGCCAGGTCCTTCTCCCATTTTTCCAGTGCTGGGAATTGAACTCAGGACCTCGCGGACTGCAGCGCAGCGCTCTACCGACTGAGCTAAATCCCAGCCCAGTGTTTTGCAACTGATGAATGAATAATGTAGCAAGTAAAAACAATGGAATACTACTTAGCCATAAAAACGAAACCTTGCCCTTGGTGATAATATGGATGGAACTGGAGATCATTATGCTAAGTGAAATGAGCCAGGCACACAGCCAAGTACCACACAATCTCATTCATTCGTGGAACCTAAAAATGTTGATCTCACGGAAGGTGAGAATACAATAGTGGTTTGATCAATGGATACTAAATTATAATTAGGAGCAAAAAGTTCTGGAGTGCTAGTGTACAATAGGGTGACTGTAGATAATGTACTATGTATTTCAGAAAGCTAGAAGAAATTATTTTGAAAGTTTTCACCGTAAATGATAAATATTTGAGAAAACAGACATATTTTAACCGATGTAAACATTACACAATACACACATATATTGAAACATTACCCCAAGAATATGTGCAATTTTTTGTTTTTATATAAATTTAAAAATAAATTTAATTTAAAAAGTCAATATAGAACCGTAGAAAGTTAAGAGGTATGAGCACCCTGAAAAACATCTCATTAGGGTTAGGGGTGTAGCTCCATGGTAAAGCCCATGGTTGGCGTGCACAAGGCCCTAGGTTCAATCCCCAGCACCACAACTCCACCAAAAATAAAAAAGAAAGAAAGAAAACAAAATCATCACACTAAACTAGGTACCAGAAGCGTAAAACAGAGCTACTCAAAGCCAAAAAATATATACAAAATCAGAATAAGACAAATCTCTGTCACCATGTTGTTACATCTCTAAATATACTTTTCCAGCCATGATCATAAAACAAAGACAATTGGGGGGCTGAGATAGGAGGATCCTGAGTTTGAAGCCAGAGGCAGCCTACACAACTTAGACCCTGTCTCAAGATGAAAAATAAAGTCAGGACAGGAGGGTGCAGCTCAGTGGTGGAGCATTTGCCTAGCATAGCAAAGCCCTGAGTTCAACCCCCCACTACTAGAGGAAATTAAAAAAATTAAAATAAAATTTCCTTACGTGACCACAATATCATTATCAAACCTAAATTAATTTCTTAACATCATCAAATGCTCAGGCTATTCATATTTTCACAATTATCTACAAACAAAAAACAGAATGTTAGGGGTATAGCTTAATAGAAGAGCACATGCTTAGTGTACACAAAACTCTGAGTTCAAGCCCTGTACCCGCCCCCCTTTTTTTCATTTTACAGTTAGCTACTTAAGTTTTAAGGGAACTGTACAGCCAAAGAAATTCCAAGCTCAACTTGTCATAACTTGTGACTAGAAAATCTTATAAGAATTCCCAGGTTCCCAAACCCCCATCCCCAACTGGGAATGAACAGCTGAAGCTAGACAGTACCCCAGAAAGACACTCCACTGTCCACACTGAGGAAGCCTTGACAGATAATGGTTAGGGAAGAACCACCCTATGTGTTTTAGCTATCATCTTCCTATCTTCCCAACTCTAAACCATCACTAATGTACTTTATGTCTCTACGTTGTTGTTGTTAAGTGCCGTCGAGTCGGTATCCGACTCATAGCGACCCTCATAGGGTTTTCAATAGCTGACTATTTTGGGATTGCCTTGGGAGTGGATTGCCAGGTCCTTCTCCCATTTTTGTGGTGCTGGGAATTGAACTCGGGACCTCAGAGACTGCAGCACAGCGCTCTACCCACTGAGCCAAACCCCAGTCCTCTTATGTCTCTATAGATTTGTTTATTTTGGACATTTCATATAAATGGAACCATATAATGTGATCTTTTGCACCTGGCTTCTTTCATCTCACATATTTTCAAAGCTTATCCATACTGTATGTTATATCAATATCTCACTCCTTTTTATTACTCAATATTTCATTGTGTGAAAATATCACATTTCATTTATCTATTCACTATTTGAGTTATTTCTATTTGGGAGCTATTACAAATAATATTGCCACCAAAATTTGTGTAATTTAAGTTTTAATGTACATGTTTTCATTTCTCTTGAATTTAAACCTAGGAGTGGAATTGCTGGTTAAATGGTAAGTCAATATTTCATTTTTTTTTTCTTCCACAAAACAGTGTTTCTTAGACCAGGAACAGTGGCACATGCCTATAATCCCAGCAAACTGAGAGATGGAGGCAGAAAAACTACAAGTTTGAGGCCAGAAGCAGCCTGTGTAATTTAGTGAGATGCTGTCTGAAGATAAAAAATAAAAAAGGGGTTGGGGGTGCAGCTCAGTGGTAGTGCACCTGCAAAAAGTATGCCCAAGGCCCTGGGTTCAGCCCTCCAGTACTGCAAAAAAAAAAAAAAAAAAAAAAAAAAAAAAAAAAAAAAAAAAAAAAAAAAAAAAAAAAAAAAAAAAAAAAAAAAAAAAAAAAAAAAAAAGTGCTTTTTAAACCACTTACATAAGGTTGTTTCTATCAGGGCCTCCTTACATAACACTTAAAACTCACTGAAGACTCCCAAGAGTGTTTGTGTACATGATTCAAAAGTTGTATCTACTATATATAAATTAAAACTAAAACTTTAAAAAATATTTACTAATTCACTTAAAATTAGCAAAAATAAACCCAGTAAATACCCCATTACCATAATTTTATGAAAAAATTATTTTCCATAACAAGTTCATAAGAGTGGCACTGTTTTATAGTTTTGCAGATCTTTTTTTTTTTTTTTTTTTGTGGTACTAGGGTTTAAACCCAGGGTCTCTGCTTGCATGCTTTGCAAGTGCTGTGCCACTGAGCTGCACCCTCAGCCCACTTTCTTACTTTCTAAGACAGGGTCTCATTAAATTATGCAGACTGCCCCTGGTCTTGAACTTGTGATCCTCCTGCCTCCAACTTCCCAGTCGTTGGGATTACAGGTGTGCACCACCACACCCAGCTTGCAAATCTCTTTAATTTCTAGCTTAATAAAAGAAATCTAGGTTATTTATTTCTGCACTCACTCCAATTTAAATCACTGATTTGCATAAAGTATATGAAAAAATTGGCCTTGCAGATAAACAGGAAAAGGACAAGTATAAGAACCTTTTCAAACGACTATGGACATTCCTCTTTGATACTAACTAAAACTTGAGTTTTTTTTCCTAAAGGTTAGTCTCAATATAGACTCTGGAACTTTACCAGTGAGCACTTTCAGACTCACTGAAATTGACTAGTATATTTTATACTCTGAATAGATCTCTTATCCATGCCTTATTTTATAACATTGTAGCAGTTATTTTGGGCATCATTGGTTCACTGAGCTAGGCACATCCTGCAATGTTTCAAATTAATTACCAAATTAATACACCAAAGCATCACATTTGCTAATATCACTACTGATCCGAAAATGTGTAAATATTGACATGTCAATCTCATGGCAGCAGATATAAGTTTTTCAGAATTCTAATTTTCACCTGAAAGCTTAAGGTTTTTTGTTTGTTTTGTTGTTGTTTTTGAGACAGAATCTTGCTGTGTAGCCCAGGCTGGCCTGAAACTTGCTCTGTAGGCCAGGCTAGCCTCAAACTCACGTCAATCCTCCTGTCACAGCCTCCCAAGTGCTGATTACAGGTCAGTGCTACCATACCTAGCTGAAAGCTCAAGTTTTATCACTGCAAAAACCAGTCAGCCATTTCCTTTGAAGTAGCAGGCTCATGTCATTCATTTTTAAGAAAAGGTCTGCCAAATACCCAGATAATCATAGTTTTTCTATTTGTCATTTTTTTCAAATAAAGATGACATTTCCAAAAGAGCAGCTAGCTCAGTTTACAGTTCAAACAACCATACGAAGGCTTTTCCTGAAAACAAAACTTCAGTATACAATATAGTACGTTATGTATACTTCCCGTTTCACTGCATTTCAGTAAAATGACCTACATTCAAAAGCCAAGATTTAATTAAACTAAATCTGTTTCATCAAAAACATTCTTAAGTAAAATTGGCTTTTTAAAAAGACTGGTGAGAACTGGGAATGGTGGTGCAGGCCTGTAATCCCAGTGACTCAGAGGTGGAGACAGGAGGATTGTGAGTTCCAGGCCAGAGGCAGCCAGCATAATTTAGTGAGACTCTGACTCAAAAAAACAAAAACAAAAACAAAAACAACAAAAAACCTGGACAGGGGGTGTAGCCCTAGTGGTAGAGCACTTGCAAATTGTGTCTGAGGCCCTGGGTTCAACCCCCAGGTATTGCCAAAAATAAAAATTAAAAAAAAAGGGGTTGGGGATTTAGCTCAATGGTAGAGCGCTTGCCTCGCAAGTACAAAGCCCTGGGTTTGGTCCTCAGCACCGTTAAAAAAAAAAAAAAAAAGACTGTGATATGGCAGTAAAAAAATACAGTGACAAGTAGTACAGTTTGGTGCCTCTACTTTGATTTGTACTGTGATGTAAGCAATTTTACCCACTATCACTTTGTGGTATGTCTGTAGCCATAGCACCTTGGCATTCGATCCCACCTGATCTCGGAAGCTAAGCAGGGTTGGCCTGGTTAATCCTTGGACGGGTATCTCCCAGGAATACCAGGTGCTACAAGCTAGGAAGGAGGACGTAGCAATCTACTCCTCAAACAATCTGGCATTGAAAATCCTATGAATAGCAGGGAAGCATTGATAATAGTGCTGGGCAAGGCAGTGTCAGAGAGTGTTTTGTTCTGCTGTACATAGGGTTGCTATGAGTCAGACCTGACTCGCCGACACCTAACAACAAGAATCACTTTGTGGTATCAGTGCAGATGTTGACACAGGGCAACAGGCAATCAGCATCTTGTTATTAATATGAAAATACTTCTGATCAAATTTAAGAAGTACTGTTTCTATGAAAGACAGATCTCTGCTTTGCTCAGCATATATATGACAAGCATGCTTCCCCTGGCTTAAACTACCAATACATTCAAATTTTTGTTTCAGATATTAAACATTGGCCTCTTCCTTTAACATTATTTTTTCTTTTATTGACTTTCCTGCCTTCTTTTCCTCATTACATTTTTTCTTTCAGTTAATTTTTGTTAGGCACTTTACATACTTTTCTTGCAGTAATGTAGAAATCTCACATATTTACCTTAACAAAGTCTATCAAAATACCTATCACCAAATAACACACTCTCAATTTAAATGCTATCACTAGCTGGTAGTGCAGCTCCATTCCTTTGTATGGTGTCAAATGCTGGTTGGGTAATATTGCCATTTGGGGAGGTATACAGGCAATGTTTATTTAGATTTACCCACAAGCTTACCACTGTCTTTGTTCATCATTCCTTCCTGCATCTTCCTTTTAGAAGTTTTAACTTTGTAAATTCCTTTATTGTAGTGAGTTTTCTTTAGTATTTCTTTCATTTTTAAAAGACGGTTTCACTGCATATTCAGATTTTAGGTTGATAGTTGTTTTCTTTAAAATCAATAAAACAGAGCTGGGTACCATGGTGGACTCCCTTAATCCAAGTGACTCGGAGGCAGAGGCAGCAAGATCATGAGTTCAAGGTCAGAGGCAACCTGGGTAACTTAGCAAGACCCTGACTCAAAATGAAAAAATTTAAAAAATGAACTGAAGGTACTGTCCAGTGGTAGAATACTTGAAAAGGTAACACACTGGACTCAACTCCAAAGTATCACTCACCCCTAGAAAAAGAACCCCACAATAAAACAGTTCACTGTCTTCTGGCTTTTATTGTTGCTCTTGAGAAGCCAACTATCAGTCTAAGTATAGTTCCTTTGGAGGCAATCTTTTCTCTCTGGCTGTTTTTAAAAACAGCACTACCAAGTTATAATTAGACTATAATCAAGTGTACAACTTCATGAATTTTGACATACTCATCAATATCTAGGACATACTGACATAAACTATTGCCACAACTAAGCTAATGAATACATTCATCAACTCCAAAGGTTTCATCATGCCTTTAAGTCCAACCCCTCTGCTCCTCATACCCTATCCCATTCACAGGCTACCTAATTGGCTTTCTGTCACAAAAATTTCATAGAATTCTATATAAATAGAATTATATATTATGTACTCTTTCAATTCTGGCTCCTTTCATGCAGCATAATTACTTTGAGATTCATGTATATTGTCGTGTGTATCAACAGTTCATTCATGTTAATAGTGAGTAGTATTCCATTGTATAAACATGACACAATTTGTTTATTATTCAGGGTGTTTCCAGTTTGGGGCTATTATAATGAAACCTGCTTAAATCATCCCCACGCATGTTTTTGCATGAATGTATGCTTTCATCTCTCAGAATGGTACGGCTGGAGGTATGCTGGGTGAATGTTTAATTTTCAGAATACTGTCAAGTTGTTTTACAAACTGATTGTACCAGTTTACATCCCTACCAGCAGTGTAAAAGTGTTATGGTCACTCTGCAATCACTGGCAACAACTGATAAGAATCTGTCTTTAATTTTAGTCATTCTAAAGTTTCAGAGCAGTATTTTACTATGGACTTAACATGCATTTTCTCCTAATTACTAATTATGTTGAGCATCTTTTCAAATGCTCACTTGCCATCTGTGAATCTACATTAGTGAAGCAACTATTTGTATCTGCCCATTTTTAATTGGCTTTTTGTCTTATTACTGGGTCATACAAGTTTTTCATATATGAAAAATAGAAGGCCTTTATTGTACGTTTTGCAAAATTTTCTCCCAGTCTGTCGTTTGCCTTTAAATTGTTGTAACAACGTGGATTTTTGTTTGTTTGTTTTTTTAAGATAGGATCTCACTATGTTATCCAGGCTGGCCTTGAACTTGAGATTCTCTTTCCTTAGCCTCCTAAGTGCATAATAGTGTTTTTAAAGAGCTAAGGGCTTTACTTTTAATAATGTCCAACTTATTATTTTTTAATGTTTTTATGCCCTATTTAAGAAATCTTTACTGCCACATGTGGTGGCACATGCCTGTAATTGCAGCAACTTGGAAGTGGATGTAGGAGGACTGCGGAGCTCAAGGACAGAGGCAGCCTGTGTAACTTTGTGAGACCCTGACTCATAACAAAAAATAAAAAACGGGTTGGGTGTAGCCCAGTGGTAGAGCACTTGCAAAAGTATGTGTGAGGCCCTGGGTTCAACCCTCAAATATGGCAAATAAAAACAAAACAAAAAGAAAAAAATCTTTACCAAACTCAAGGTCACCAAGATTTCTCTCCAATAATTTATTCTATGAGTTTTATAGTTTTAAAACTCCATTTAGGTGTCTGGTCCACTTCAAATTAATTTTGTACGTGATGAATGCACAACTTATTGAACAGATCATACTATCTCCATTGAATTGCTTTGGCATATTTGTCAAAAATCAATTAGCCGTATATGTGTGGATCTATTTCTGCACTTTCTTTCCTGTTCGTTGATTTATGTTTCTACCTTTATCCTATCTGCATTTGATCTTGGTTATTTTATAATAAATTTTGAAAGCAGGTAAACTCTTGAACATGGTTCTTTTTCAAAATATTTTTAACTATTTTAGGTTCTCTACATCTCCATGTAAATTTTAAAATCAGTTGTCAATTATTATTTAAAAAAGACAAAATCCTCACACTTTTAAGAGATTTTGGTTGAGAATATGTTGAATTTTAAAACAAATTAAGGAGAGTCAATATCTTAATAATATGTCTTCTGGCCCATGAATACGGTAATCTTCCATTTTAATATTCTTTAATTTCTCATAGAAATATTTTGTGGGGTTCGGTGTACTTGTTGGTCATTCTGTTAAGGGCTATTTTCTTTGTGCTAAGATGGGCTATCTTCCTAATTATCATGAAATATACAGGTGTATAGAAATAATTATGCAACCATATTAAGTTGTAAGGAACCTGACAATACTGTAAATCCAGTCATAATTTTTATTCTGTTATTCACTGTTTCTCTCTCCTGCAAAGGCAATCATCCTACTTTTAATGTGTTTGTATGTGTATATAGCTTATTTTTTATACATGTATCTTCTATACCACATTATTTTTCTTATTAATTTTATTGAATAATTTACACATAACTACATTAGTTTAAAATATACAATTTGAAGCACTTTCATGTACTATATATACCCACAAAACCAACACCACAATCAATATACAGGTCATTTCCATCAATCTCAAAAAAAATTCCTTATGCCCTTTTATAATCCATCCTTCCCTTCACTCTTTGCCCAAGACAACTACTGATCTGCTTTTAAGTTATTATTATGATTAGTTTCCATTTTATATAAATAGTACCATACAATATGTACTTTTTTATCTAGTTTCATTTGCACAGAATCATAAGTTTGAGTTTCATCTACGATGTTGTGTGTATCAAGTTGGTTCTTTTACACTGTTGAATAGTACTCCATTGTGTAGATATGACATTTTTTGATCATTGACATGTGGGTTGTTTTGCCAGTTTGAGGCTACGGGGAATAAAGTTGTTATCAGCATTTAGGTATAGGTCTTTATATGGACATATGCTTATATTTTTCTTATACAAATACTTAAGAATGGAATGGCTATATCATCATTTCCAAAGTGGCTGCACCATTATGCATTTGCAACAGCAATATATGAGAGTTCCAATGGCTTCAAATCCTTGCCAACAATGCTATCATTTTTGTTTGTTTCTTTTCTGAAAACAGAAATATTTAATCCTTTTCCCATACATTAGAACATGCTTTGTCCTTAGAACATGGTTTGATATGTATCTGTACTTAACAATCCTTTCACAATTAGCCTGGTGCTACAGTGCAGGGTAGGAGCAGATCACTGCAGAAGAAAAAGTCTCTGAAAAGTCACACCTCTGAATATATGCTCATTTGGAAATTCAATATTTTCTCAATCTGTCTTGTGACTTATTCTAAATTATTTTTTACCATAATTTTGGGGGGATTAAACTAAGGTTCTCAGTCATGCTAGGCAAGTGCTCAGCCACTAAACTACACCCTCAGTCCATGATAATCTTGCTTATCAGGGGAGAAAATTATTGATAGAAGTAGAAGCCAAGAAAAGAATCTTTCTTTTCCACCATCACTTCAAGAGTTCAAGGTTTAGTCAGCCCACCCATCCATTTCCAAAAACACATCACCCAGGAAGATCAGTCTATACTAGAGATTTCCCTTTCTCCCTATATAGTGGGCTACCAAATTCTCTGAATTCCTCAAATCTCATAATCCCAATATCACAGCCAGTGCAAGCAATCAAATGGTGCAAGCGGTGGGTGATAGAAGCAGAGAAGGCCCCCTCTGCCAGTGCTAGGCTTCCTCTTTTCAGTAGTTATTATAATTAAACTAACAATAATAATAATAATAAATCCTGGTTCTCTGGCCTTAAGGAAAAGGAAAGACTTTGCCAAGATCACCCCTTCCTTTCCTAGCTCCTGTCCTGAATTCCTTCTCGAGGGGTGGCCCACACTGTCCACAGCTGCTCCAGGGAACACTCTGCAACTGCTTCACTGGGGAGGAGAAGACAGAAGCAGACAGGATGATGCTTGCACACACACACGAGGTTGGAGAGTTTCTCTGAGAACTTGCATCTCACCTCAGGAGCATCCTACTGAGTCCTGCCCTGCAGTCCTGCAACACATGGGGAAGGGGTTGCTGCACGACAGAGCTATCTGGAGCAAGTAGACAGGAAGAAGCGAGGACGCTCTTGCACAATCAGTGATTCGGTCTCAGGATGAGATGAAACCCTACCCAGTTGGCTCTAAACAAGACAAAAAAAATAATGTCCTGGTAGTTTTGTGTGATTCTAGTCATCAGAAGGAGGTTACAGGCCACAAAGTACATGCTCATGTCCCTGATGTCCTAGGTGCACACTGAGATGTCCATGAGGAGACCAGGCCACTGTCCAGGCTGAAGGCCAGGCTATGTTGCTGTGGCTTCAGTTCTTTAAAAAGAATCCCAGAAGCCAAGTTGCACAGGTTCAACTGCTAATCCTCTCTGGTGCGTATCAAGTACTTACTGCTGGGAAAAAAGGCCAGAGAGCACAAGACCACAGTGGCCTGTGAAGAGCTGCACCAAGTTTCCCTTCTGGGCACTCCACAGCCAGACAGTTTTGTCAGTTGACCCTACAGTTAAGTAGTTTGAGTTACGGTGGAATTTGACAAATGCCACATCTGACAGATGCCCTATGCATATCCTCAGTGATATACCCAGTCCAAGGACCACAGCTGGGCAGTGCAGCTATAGGACCCACTGGCAAAGAACAGGTCATACGGGCTGATGTCCAGGTTGCACATGCGATGGGTGTATGCTTGGTGCAGCACAATGTTCATGAAACTCCCCAGGCCACAGTATCAGATGAACACGTCTCAGAACGAGAAAGGAACCCTGAGCTGTCCACAAAGAACCCTGTGCTATACACTGGTCCACATATCCCCACAGTATCTTCATCTCTGTGCCCACGCTATCCTCCTCCTCCTCTAGAGTACCACAAGCCAAGCGGATATGGGATGCATCCACGTGGTGGGGCTCTGACTTCAACTTCTTGGACTATAAGCCCCAGAGCTTTATGAAGGAGCAGTCAAAGCTCAGTCAGCCCTTGCTATTGGGGGAGGCTTCTGAGTTGTTCAACAGTTGCTGTATATTACAGAAGATGCAGCAGCAGGTGGTGGTAAGGGAGGGAGTCCCATCCTTGACATGCTCAACGCTCTCCTGTAAGACCTCCAGGGCAGCCTTATTCTGCAGAATAGGGCTGGGCGTGTCCAAGGGCTCCAGGCCACTGCTCTTGCTTTGGGAGGATCCACTGCTGGTGTAAAGCTGGTAGTCTGTCCTGGCAGGCTTCACATCCTGGTGAACTTTGCATAGGACAGTGTTGTTATCACTTTGGAGGTAGCAGTTAAGGTAGCTATAGCTGTCTTCTTGGAGACAAACCACATAATTGTTGTCTAGGAATGCTTGAAGTTTGATAGGATGTCCTGGGTGGCCTGAGGGGTCTGCGGCTGCACAATGACATTCTTCTGGCTTACATCCATGGATGTAGCTGCAGAGCTCTCCATTATGCTCTTCTGGCTACTCTGGCTACTCTGGACCAGGTTCAGATGAAGGCAGACAAAGAGGCGATAGAAAGGCATCACTTTGTGGCTGTGCCAGGAACCAGAATCAATGAAAATTCCACAGCCATCCAAACTGTACTTCATATTGCTGGGGTTCTGCCTGGCAAGGGGCTGCAGACACTATGTTGGCACACCTAGACTGACTGGACTTTGAGATTGGCCGCCATTTCTTCAGGGGATTGTGACAGCCACAGTCCTTGCTTCAGAGAGCTGAGTCCACATATCACCAGCATTTGAGACAGCAAGACATTGCCACCTGAACCTGCTCTGTGCACACTCATTTCATGATTGAACATCCAGGTATCTCCTGCTACCCTGGTGACCTGACACCTGCTTCTCTCACCTCTGTTGCCTGCCACAGGGCCTCATTCCCCACCCAACTAGATGCCCCTGTGCCTTGAGCTCTGCTACATCTGAGACTCTGGGCGCCACCCCATGACCGCCTAATGGACCAAGCATACCTGGCTGGGTAGACAGGTGACACTGAGTGATCTGAATATGGTTTGTTGCCCCTTGAATTCATGTTGGAGTTTAATCCTCATTGTGTGTATTAAGAGGGGAGAAACTGCCGGGCGCGGTGGCGCACACCTGTAATCCCAGCGACTTGGGAGGCGGAGGTGGGAGGATCGCAAATTCAAGACCAGAGGTAGTCTGTGTAATTTAGCGAGACCCTGTCTCAAAAAGTAAAAAAAAAAAAGGGCTGGGGGCACAGCTCAGTGGTCCAGCACTTGCAAAGCACACAGGCGCGAGGCCCTGGGCTCAACCCCAGTACTGGGAAAAAAAAGAAAAGAGGGGAGAAACTTAATCCAACTATGGTGTTAAGGTGTGGGGCCTTTGAGAGATGATTAGGATTACATCAGATCATCAGGGTAGAGCCCTCAAGATTTAATACTGGTGACTGTGTAAGACAAAGGAAAGCAGCCTACACAACTCAGAGAGATCCTATCTCAAAATAAAAAACAAAAAAGAGGCTGGACGTGCAGCTCAGTGGTAGAGCACTTGTCTAGCATGTGTGAGTCTCTGGGTTTAACCCTCCAGTACTGAAACAAGGAAAAGGAAAAGAAAGGAAAGGGATAGGAAAAGGGAAAGGAAAATGAAAAGGAGAAGGGGAAGATGAAGGGGAGAGAAGTGAGTGAAGGAGACGGGAGGGAAAAGAACGGAGAAAGGGAAGGGCAAAAGACCTGAGGATACACATGTCCATGTGCTCCCTGTCTCTTATGTGACACCCTGTGTACCTTGCGACTTGGTCAACCAGAAGGCTATCAAGAGACGCAGCTTCTCAACCTTACACCAGAACTAAACCAAAGAAAACTCTTTTCTTTATAACTTACCCAATCTTGGGTATTTGTATGTTACTAACAATGAAATGTTACATTTTTTAGACTTCATCATTCTGATGAAGTCTCCTTGATGACTAATAAAGTTGGAAATCTTTTCATGTGCTTATGAGTCATTCGTATATACTTTTTTGTAAAGTATCTCTTCAAAACTTTTACTCATTTTTGATTAGGCTATTTAGCTTATTAAGTTATAAAAACTTTATATACTTTGCATACAAACATGTAAATATTAAACTTTTATAACTGAATACTTTATATACAACTATTGAATATTTTTCCCATTCTTTGGTGTGCCTTATTCTCTTAATTGTATCTTTTAAAGAGTAGACAGCTTTAATTTTGAAGTTTAATTTATCAATTTTTATTCTTACATTTCATGCTTTTGTAGCCTAAGAATCTTCATATATACATTGTTGTTGTTGTTGTTGTTAGGTGCCGTAGAGTCAGTATCCGACTCATAGCGACCCTCATAGGGTTTTCAATGGCAGGTTGTTTCAGGATTGCCTTGGGAGTGGATTGCCAGGTCCTTCTCCCATTTTTGCGATGCTGGGAATTGAACTCAGGACATCAGAAACTGCAGCGCAGCACTCTATCAACTGAGCTAAATCCCAGCCCCTCATATATACATATATCCTTTTAATTTACAGATAGGAAATTCTTTTATCGTTTCCTTTTTTGATTGAGGGTTTTTTTTTTTAAACATTTCATCCATGTTGTTTTACGTCTGTATGACTTTTCACTTATAATTGCTGTGTATCATTTCACATATACTATTTTTGCCAATTGACTCCCATCCCCAGGGTGGAAATGCATTTACTCTCCAACTCATTGGGTCCACAAATAATAACTCTGATAACTCTGATAAATTATGTGAAATATAAATAAAGGAAAAAGATTTGCTGAGCTAAAAAAGCATATACATACACTTAAATCAATTATTATTCAAATGACTCTTTAGAATGGCTGTACCAGTCTACTTCCCCACCAGCAAAGAATACAGGTTACAATATTTTCACATTCTTGCCAACACTTGACATTATCTAGCTTTCTAATTTTTGTGAAAGAGGTATGAAGCAATATTTTGCTTTAACTTGTCTATTTCTTATAGTCCTTGAGTTTGGTTATCTCTTCATATATTTAACCTTATGGGTCTCTTAATTCTGTAAATTGCCTATTCCAGTTCCTTGCCCATTTTCTATTGAGATTTGTCTTTTTTTTCTTGATTCCAAAAGTTCTCTGTATATTCAAGATAGTAACCCATACAAATTTTAAATACTGAAAATTTCTTCTCATAGTACATTATTTGTATATTAACTTTATCTATGATGTCCTTTTATGGTTGTTGTTAGGTGCCATCAAGTTGGATCCAATTCATAGTGACCCTAAGTACAACAGAACGAACCCTACCTAACACTGTGCTATGCCTGGTACTATTGCCAGTGCTTCTCTGCTATTCATAGGGTTTTCAATGGTTGATTGTTTCAGGAGGGGGCTGCCAGGTCCTTCTTCCAAGTCTATGGCACCTGGTATTCCCAGGCAGCCGCCCATCCAAGGACTAACCAAACTGACTAACCAAGTCCGAGATCAGACAGGATCGGGTGCCAGGGTGGTATGGCTGCAGATATGATGTCCTTAATAGTATAAAATCCCTAAACTTAAACAAATTCATCAATTTTTTTGCCTCTGGTTTTTGCATTTAAGGTTTTGCTTAGTCCCCACAGACACCTAAGTCACAAAGATAATCCTTTATTTTCTATTACTTTCTAATTTTATCATTCTCCTTAAAATATTTAGTCTCATCTAAAATCTACATTTGTACATGGAGTTGGTACAGATCCAATTTTATTCAACTTCAGCTAGTAAGACAGTATGTCCTCTCTCCTTTGATTTGTGGTACCACCTTTATGCTCACTAAATTCCTATATAAATGGGTTTTGTCTCTAAGCACTCTACTTTTTAAATTGTTCATTATTTTTGTCTTAGCATCAACACTACTATTTTTCATAGTCTAGTGTTAAGAATGTCTTAATATCTGAAAGAACAAGTTCCTCTAGTCTCTACAGAGTGAAATCAATCTGATTGTATACAGGTAATATTTCTATAATGAACCACAGTTTTCTGAAGGTGGCAGGACTGGAGAGAAGGAAACAATAAGGTCCCTGAAAGTGGACCAAACTAGGAAATGGGTCTGAGTACAAAGGAGTACAATGCTTCCAGGTACAGTAAGAGGCTATGCCTGAGCACCCCACACCTAGCTACAGCTCTTCCAACCCAGGGCACTTGTGAATTCTGTGATATAAAATATTAGGTTACCAGAGGCCCAGCAGGAGAAGTCCCTACAAAAAGAATAGCATATGTCAGGCATGGTAGTGCATGACTATAATTCCAATACTTGGGAAGCTGATGGAAGAGGATCAACACAAGTTCAAGGTCAGCCTGGTCTACACACAGTAAGTTTGAAGTCAGCTATAGACTCTGAGGAGGTAGAAGAGGAGGAAGAGGATGAGAAGGAGATGTCCCTTCTTCATTAATTGTGCAAAAACGATGGTTAGAAGGAAGAGGAAAAGGAGGAGGAGGGAGGAGGAGGAAAAAAAAAAAAGAAAAGGACAAGAACAGTTCATTAGACGGAAGAGCTTTCATCAAGCCAAAGAGGGTAAAAGACAATGATAAAGATCAGCAGTCTAGAAGCGACTCTTGTAACATGAAGTTTAGGACTTCAGATCAACAAGGATGGTAACAGAAGAGAGAACAGAACTACTTACATACTTCCAACTATCACATATGCTCAGAATAAGTGGAAATTCTCAGGTATGGACTACTGATGAGTTCTAATGCTTTACAAACTAATCCCAAAATGCAAGTCCATTTTTTCTGACCCATGGAATTCCATACATTCATTTTTATTTAGAATCAAACCTAACCTAATTATTAGGAACCAATAAAACAAGGCCAGGCACAGTGATTCACACTTGTAATCCCAACAACTAGGGAGGCAGAGGCAGGAGGATTGCAGGTTTGAGGCCAGAGGCAGCCTGTGTAACTTAGCAGGATCCTGTCTCAAGGTAAAATATAAAAAAATTAAAAAATAGCCCAGTGATAGAGCACTTGTAAAAGTATGTGCAAGGCCCTGGGTTCAACCTCTAAGTACTACAAAAAGAAAAGAAAAAAGAAAAGAGAAAGAAACCCACAAAACAAATGACAGAACTACAAAAATATGATACAAGTAAAACCAAAAGTAGCATTTTACTGGAGTACTGAGAACACTAAATCAGTATTCCATCAAGAAGTCTGAGTGTGGTGGTGCATGCCTGTAATCCCAGCACTGGGGAAGCTGAAGCAGGAGGATCATCATGAATTCAAGGCCAACCTGGGCTACGCAGCGAGTTCTAGGCCAGCCTCAGCTACAGAGTGAGACTGTCTCAAAAAAACAAAACAAAACAAAGCAAAAATAACAACCAAAAGAAGTTCACACACCATGCAGTGTTCAACTATAATGCACAGCTACCTACTCTCATTCATGCTCCCACATTCAGAGCTCCTACAATTCTCTGAAACAGGCTCTATTATCAGAGCATCACTAGTGCTATCTTGAATTGTACGTGGTATGAATCACCGTTATTCTTGCTTTTAAATTATAAATTTGAAGCACCGGGCACAGTGGCACACGCCTGTAATCCCAACGGCGTGGGAGGCGGAGCCAGGAGGATGGCAAGTTTGAGACCAAGGGCAGTCTGTGTAACTTAGCGAGACCCTGTCCCAAAAGTAAAAAAAAAAACAAAAAACAAAAAAAAAAACAAAAAAATGGGCTGGGGGCACAGCTCAGTGGTCCAGCACTTGCAAAGCATGCAGGCGCGAGGCCCTGGGTTCAACCCCCAGTACCACAAAAATTACAAATTTGAATTAGCTAGCCACTAATTCAGTTTGCTGTGGGTTATTTAGTTATTAACTCTACAATTAATACTTATGCATACTTATATCAATAAGATTTGACATAATTTTATAATAACAAGACCTCAAGGCATTTGTGAGTTAATGTTCAAATCTAAGTAATTTATTTAAAAAAAAAGAAACTGATTTTACGAAAAAAATTTAAGCATTAGCAGAAAAGAGAATACATAGCAAAGAGAAAAGCAAGCAAACTAAGAAAAATATTCACAAAATATAAAAGAAGGGATTATATGATAATTATGTACTACTTTTTATCTATTATGCAATTTTTTGGCATTAATTTTATTTTACTGATTCTTTGAAAAATTTTTAATCTATTTCAATGTAATAATCTTTGAGAAGAATAAGTTTTAGTGAACAATTTTAAAATTTCTGTTAGTAGTTACCAATTCTTCATTAATTGTTGTTGTTAGGTGTGTTTGTGTCGGGTACAACTCATAGACACCCTATGTACAACAAAATGAAACACTCTCGGATGCAGTGCCTTGCCCAGCACTATTTCAGTGCTTCTCTGCTATTCATAGGGTTTTCTTTTCTTTTCTCCATTTACTAGTAAATGTTGGTAAGGTACAGAGTAATACAGCATTGGCTTTTTCCATTTTGCAACTATTACATCGCTTTTGGTTACACTTTAGTCAACTTACAAGGTTTATAGAACCTTTTGATTCATATGTAGTAAAACTCATATGCACATTTGGATTATATTCCCCTATTTTTCCCATGTACTCATGAAGTTGCATCGTTTACATTGAGATTATCCTTTCCCCCTGTATCCCTTCACAATGATTCTCCTCCCCACCCCACCTTTCACAATCTTTATACTTCCCTTTGCTAGTTCCCTCTCTCCTTTTTTCTACTCTTTATATTGTCCCTTCTTCACCAATTGTGCAAAAACGATGGTTAGATGCCACAAAATAGGTGGCAATGCCTTAACCGCATGCATGTTGTCAGGCCTGAGGGCCTCTTCCATCCTTGTCAAGGGGAGTGCTAACTTTCCTTTCATACAACACTGTAAGTAATTTCTTAAAGCAGACTTACATACAATCCCCTAAATTTGCTTGTAGAAATACTTCAGTTCTTTTTCCTCTAAAAAGTGAAAGCAGATGGAATAAAAAGACCAAAATGTCTTTTGCCCTTAAGTTTGCTATGGCCAAAAGAGTTAGTAGGGAAATAACTGAAGAAAAAGAACACAGGAAAAAGGACTTAGTATATCATGCAGGTGAGAAGAGTAGAGCCAGTATAGATCAAGTACTGATGCTCAGAGCACCAACTTTGAAGACAGAAACCTTTTAGTTTAAGCTCTATCTCCACTTGTGACCAACTCACTTAAAACTGTTTTCCCAGCTGGGCATGGTGGTGCACACCTATAATCCCAGCGACTCAGGAGGCAGAGGCAGGAGGATCACAAGTTCGAGACCAGAGGCAGTCTGCATAATTCAGCAAGACCCTGTCTCAAAAAAAAAAAAGGGCTGAGGGTGTACCTCAGTCGTTCAGCACTTGCAAAGCATGGAAGTGCGAGGCCCTAGGCTCAACCCCCAGTACCGCAAAACACAAAGACAAAAACAAAACTGTTTTCCCACGTGTAAAACTAGATAAGAATAGTCCAGACTTCACCATTCCATGTGTGTAATCTCAACAAGGCATTAACTTGTTGAGCCTCACTCATCTCACCTATAAAATGTGGAATTATTAGTAAACACACCTAATGGAAGACTAAATAAGATGATGCATACAAAGTACTTTAGAACAATGTGAGCTCTCCAAGTACATTGGTGAAATGTTCAAAAAATGTTACCTATTATAATCTCATCGAGTTTTTAGATTGTAAGAACCATGAGAGCAGGACAGCAATCATATACATCTTTTTATCCCCAAGACCTGACACAAAATACACCATGAGCTGGGCGCAGTGGCGCACGCCTGTAATCCCAGAGGTTCCAGAGGTGGAGGCAAGAGGATCGCAGGTTCAAGACCAGAGTCAGTCTGCATAACTTAGCAAGACCCTGTATCAAAAAGTAAAAAAAAATGGGCCAGGGGTGCAGCTCAGTGGTCCAGCAATTGCAGAGCATGCAGGCACAAGGCCCTGGGTTCAACCCCCAGTACCGAAAACAAAACAAAACAAAAAACAACAACAACAACATAAAAAAAACCCACCATGAATATTCTAACTGCTAGTAAATGTTTACTGCTATTGACTTGGAGCTTCTTGCAAATGAGGTCTGGTATTGACCTTTATGTGCATTTGAGTATGTGTGCATGTAAAAGATCATCTTTATAATACTTCTCATGTTGATACATAAAGATCTGCTTTACCCATTTCTATGGCTATAGAGTGTCCATCCAATGGACATGCCATTTCAGTCCCATTAAGTATCCATAAGGGATTGGTGCCAGGACCCCTTCCCAATACCAAAATCCATGGACGCTCACATCCTTTACATATAATGGTACAGCATAGCATATAACCTAGGCACACTCACCTGTATTCTTCAAATCAACTCTAGATTACTTACAATACCTAATGTAATGAAAATGCTATGTTGATAGCTGACACACTGTATTATTTGGGGAATAGTGACAAGGAAAAGGAGTCTGCATGTTCAGTACAAATGTAAATTTTTTCTGAATATTTCTGGTTTGTGGTTGGTTGAATCCGTAGATGCAGAACCTGTAGATACAGACAAATGACTATACTAATTTACTCAATGCTCTGTTAATAGCTTTTCAAGTTGTTTCCATTTGTTCTTGTAAATAGCAATGCAATGTGTAGAAATGCACATACATTTTTGCATGCTTCTTCTGTATTTCTTTAGAAAGTAAAACTGTTGTTAAAATTAAATTATATTTCTTTAGCAAGTAAACCCTGTTCAAAAGGTATGCATATTTAAACTTTTGAATATACATGGTTATATTGCCTTCCAAGTAAGTGTACTGCTCATGTACACTGACAGTGCATAAGAGTAATAGCTTACATATGTACAGGCCATTATCATTCTGAAATAAATAAGCCATTTTATTCTTTACATATCATCAAAAAATCAACGAGAATAACTATTTACAAATATGAGCACTAACCATTTATAATTTTCATTCTATGAACTTCTCTGTTCATGTGTTTTCTTTTTTTCCAAACAGTTTACTTGAGTGCCTCTCCCTCTCTCTCCCCACCCCCTTACCCCTTAACAATATAAAGCCAGGTGTGGTCATATGTGCCTGCAGCCTCAGTATTCAGAAGGCAGAAGGGTCACAAGTTCAAGACCAGAGGGAGTCTGTGTAATTTAGCGAGACCCTGTCCAAAAAAAAAAAAAAAAAAACCAACTAAAAAATGGGCTGGGGGTGCAGCTCAGTGGTCCAGCACTTGCAAAGCACACAAGTGCAAGGCCTAGCCCATTTAACATAGCTCTTTTCTCAAAAACAATATGTATACTGAAAATATTTTTTCTGGCTTGGCATTTATCTTAATTTCGCTTAGAATTTATTTAAAGTTTCTTTCATACAAAAGCTTTAATAGAAGCCAGGTGCAGTGCATCATGCCTGTAATCCCAATAACTCGGAAGGTGGGGAGGCAGGAGGATCACAAGTTCAAGACCAGAGTCAGTCTGCACAATTTAGTAAGACCCTGTCTCAAAATAAAAAGCAAAACAATGGGCTGGAGGTTCAGCTCAGTGGTACAGCACTTGCAAAGCATGCAAGCACAAGGCCCTGGGTTCAACTCCTCAGTACTGGAAAAAAAATAAGTTTTAAAAGAAGATAATAACATTTTTCAGTTCCTTATCTTATGGTTTCTAATCTTGGTGTCATGCCAATAAAATCTTTCTCAATCTTAATACTGTATTATTTATTTTCTCCTGGTATTTTAATTTAGTTTTTCACGATAAAATATTGATCTGGAATTTATTTTTGTGTAAGGTATGTGGAGAATCTAACTTAAATTTTTCTGAATAAATTAGGTGATTACCTGAAAATTAAGTAGAACAGTCCATCATTCCCCTCAGATCTGAAAGATATCTGTCTATATTAAACTTCTACATATGTATATTTATGTTTCTTCCTGTACTTCAGATAACATCTACAGATTTCTTTCTATGCTAGTATCACAGGGTTTGTTTTGTTTTGTTTTGTTTTGCGGTACTGGAGGTTGAACCCAGGGCCTAGCGCTTGCATGCTCTGCAAGTGCTGGACCACTGAGCTACACCCTAAGCCCTTTTTTTTTTTTTTTTTTTTTTACTTTTTGAGACAGGGTCTCGATAAGTTATGCAGACTGCAAGTACAACACTTGCAAAGCATGCACGTGCGAGGCCCAGGGTCAACCTCCAGTACCCGCCCCCCACACACACAAAAATAATTGTTTACAAATCTTTTGTAGACATGAGTTTTCATTTCTCTTGAATAAATACTATTTGTAGAGTTACTGAGTCATGTACTAAATGTATGCCTAACTGTATAAGAAACTGCCAAATTGTTTTCAACAGTGGTTGCACCACTTTTCTTTCATTCTTTCCCTTTTTTTTTTTTTTCATTTTCTTTTGAGACAGGGTAGCTTAGGCTACCCTCAAATTGATGATTTCCCTGCCTCAGTCTCCTGAGTGCTGGGATTACAAATGTGCATCACCACTCCCAGCACCATTTTTCATTCTATTCAGTAACACAGGAGAGTTGAGCTGCTCCACATTCTCACCAATGCTGAATATGCTAATCAATTGAATTAGAGCTATTCTAATGGGTCTGAGGGGCTGGGATTTAGCTCAGTTGGTAGAGCGCCATGCTGCAGTCTCTGAGGTCCCGAGTTCAATTCCCAGCACGGCAAAAATGGGAGAAGGGCCTGGAAATCCACTCCCAAGGCAATCCCGAAACAGTCAGCCATTGAAAACCCTATGAGGGTCGCTATGAGTCGGATACCGACTTGACAGCACCTAACAACAACAACAATAGGTCTGAAGTAACATCTCGATGAGGTTTTAATTTGCATTTCCCTGATGCCTAATGATGACTATGTTATGACGTGTTTAGCCTCATGTTGTACTGCCATAACAAAATACCTGAGACTGGGTAAACAAAAACCCAGAAGTTTGTTTTCTCAAAGGTCTGGAGGGTGGGAAGTCTAAGATGAAGGTGCCAGTCTAAGATGAAGGTATCCGGTAAGGGCTCCCCTCAACTTCCATGATGGCATCTTGAAACTCTGCACCCACCAGAGGGGAGGACAGTGTGTTCGCATACAGCAAAAGGAAAAAGTCCCAAAAGGGAAAAAACTCCTTCCTTCAAGCTTTTTTTTTTTTTTTTCCTTTCGGTACTGGGGATTGAACCCAGGGCCTCACACTTGCATGCTTTGCAAGTGCTGGACCACTAAGCTGCACCCTCAGCCCATTTTTTAACTTTTGAGACAGGGTCTCACTAAATTATGCAGACTGCCTCTGGTCTCGAACTTGCAATCCTCCTGCTTCCACCTCCCAAACCGCTGGGATTACAGGCGTGCGCCACTGCACCAGGCTCTTCAAGCTCTTTTATAACCATACTAATCTATCCATGAGGACAGAGTCCACATGATTTAAACACACCCAAAAAGGACCCACCGCCCAACACTACTGCAGTAGGGATTAAGTTCCCAACACATGAATTTCTGGAGGGGACAAAAATATTAAAACCATAGCAAGATGCTTACTGGCCATTTGTATATTTTTTCCTGAAATAACTGTTCAGGAGCCAGATGCAATGTTGCATGCCTGTAATCTGAGCAACTCAGGGGTGGGGGGGAGGCAGGAGGACCGCAAAGTCTGAGGCCAGAGGCAGCCTACACAACTCAGTGAGACCCTGACTCAAAATGGAAAATAAAATATAGGCTGTGAGAGGAGCCCAGTGGTAGGGTACTTGCAAAGTATGTGCAAGGCCCTGAGTTCAACCCCCAAGTACGGGGGGGGGAAGCTCTTCAAGTCTTTTGCCAATTTCTTAAGTAGGTTAATGCATTTGTACACATTTCCTTTTTGTTTTGCTTTGTTTTTTGTCTTTTGAGGCAGGTTCTCCTTACGTAGCCCAGGCCAACCTCAAACTTGCAATCCTCCTGCCTCTGACTCCTGAGTGCTGGGATTACAGGTTTACCTGGATTTTTCTTAATAAATTCTAATAGTTCTTTATATAATCTGGATCTAAGTCCTTTGCCACTATATTTCATCAATATTTTTCCCAATCTGTGGATTTCTTTGTCATTTTCTTAACAGAATAATTTGAAGAACAAAAGGAAGCTCCAGTATTTCTTTTATGGTTAACGCTTTTAGCATCCTGCCAAAAAATTTTTTTCCATGTCAAAGGTATGAAGATTTTCTTATGCCCTTTGGTTACTTCTATAAATTTTACAGTTCCAGCTTTTAGGCTTAAGCCTATGAGCAACTTCAAATTGACTTTTGTATATAGTATGCATAGGGATTGTGGTTCTTTTTTTTTCTCCCCCTATATGGATTATCTACTTATTTCCACATTGTAATGTTGAAAAGAAATGAAGGAAAGGAAGGAAGGAAGGGTTCCAGAGAGTTGTCAAGTCTTTAGGACCAATCGTTTCAGGGACCCTAAGCTTAGGTGCTTTAACTTTAGGACTGAGGAATCCCGACCAAGTCCTGCCAGGAAGCTGTAGTATCAACTGCTGTCAAGGACTAAGGAAGCCAAACCTCTTTGGTCTACATATGAGCTGTTGTGAGATTAACGCAGAGTAAAAAGCCAGTAGCACATCAACTCAAGTGTGCAGCCTAGAATGACCCCATTTGAAGTTCAACTGAGAAAGAGTTCACATTTACAGTCTTCAAGCATCCACCAATTGCTTAAAAGATCCCCAGAGAAACAAGACAGCAGAGATTAAATCACTAAAGTTGAATCTTTTCTGAGAACTCTTGCTAAGTATGGCTTTAGATTTTAGAAACTCCTTTCAGCGTAAACCTTCCTCAAATGACCTTGAATGAGAAAGTCTAGAATTTAAACCAACTTAAGCACCTGCTATTCAGAAAGGAGAGGAGCTCTCTGAGCTCTCAAGCACTCAGTTCAATTCATTTCAACATGGCAATAATTCAGGTGCAAGGCAGGAACTGCAAAGACTCTATGAGATTTCTTGTTCATTGTAGCAACCAGAAAAGCACAGCAAGGATGAAATGATTTCTCAATTAGTCCTGGAGCAGTTTATTATTAGCAGCCACTGCCAGGACAAGTCCACTTTAAGAGAGAAGTGGGAATCAAGTGGCAGAAATCTGGAGAAATTAGTGGAAGGCCTGACCAACAATTTTATGAAGTCATCTGTCTTAGTCCATGTCCACACACAGGGACAGGAAGACCTCTTCTCTGAGAATATGTCCTTAAGAGAAGTCATTGTTCCTATAGAAAAACAGCTGTCAGCAGAAACCCCAACAGGACAGACTATAGAGACACCCTTTCAGACTCCCCAAGATACTCTCTTAGAATCAGATGAAGATAAAGATGACTGCACCAATTCCTCAAACAAATCACAGTATTACTGGTCAAGGAAATGAAATATCTTCCCTACTCATTATCCAGAAAGAGAACTGACCTAGGCCTGAAGAGGGAGGTGTTTCTTCTGAGAACAAATACAACTCCAGAAGAGCAGAGATAGGCACCTCTAGATCCCAGGAAGGGTTCCTGGAGGGGCCTTCTTACCAAGATGACTCTATGGACATGCAACTGGAGTTTCCCTCCAGGCCAAATTAGTCCTGTCCTGAGCCTGCCCAGAGCAGTAAGGGAAACTCCGCATGTGAGGGACACAGAGAAAAATTCCCCAAAGCCATAAAACAATACAAATGGAAGGAATGTTCTAAGATTTCTAGGCATCTCTCTCATCAGCCCATGAGAAGACACAGCAATGAGAGGCCATTTGTTTGTGCTAAGTGTCACAAAGATTTCTATCAGGCATCTGACCTATAAGTGCATTAGATAATTCACACAAGAGAAAAGCCTTTCATATACAGTATGTGTGAAAAGTCTGTCCTCCACAAAACCATCCTGAAGGCTCGTGAGAAGATTCACACAGGACAGAAGCTCTATACACGCTCTGTTTGACAGAGACACTCCCACCAATCATCCTCGTACCATCGTCACCTTAGGATTCACCAGAAAACTAGACTCAAGAGTGTTCCTTCCATACCAGAAGCTTCCTCCACTAGTGCCTCAATGTAATGTATATAAATGTATGCATCTTTGTACATTTTTACAGTACTTATCCATTAAGAATATGACATGTAATTTCCTGATTATTACTTTCTATTGTCCCACTCTACTGAAATGTGAGGCTAAAGAGGGCAAGAATTTGTTCATTTTCTTCACTAAAGTATTCCAAATGCTGAAAAGTAGAGCCGGGCGCGGTGGCACACGCCTGTAATCCCAGTGGCTCGGGAGGCTGAGGCAGGAGGATCGCAAGTTCGAGACCAGAGGCAGTCTGTGTAACTTAGTGAGACCATGTCTCAAAAAGTAAAAAAATGGGCTGGGGGTGCAGCTCAGTGGTCCAGCACTTGCAAAGCATGCAAGTGTGAGGGCCCTGAGTTCAACCCCCAGTACAAAAAAAAAAAAAAGAAAGAAAAAAGCTGAAAAATGGCTAATATATCATACAAAAAAAATGTGTTGAACAAATCTTCTAAAAAAGTTGTCACACTTAAGGTTTTAAGAGTCCCCCTTCCTGGGCGTACATAGGAGCTGTAATACTTGAAGGGCTGAGGAATCTTTATCTCCTTGGCCTACAAAAGAGCTGTAAGACTAGAAGGCACCACTTGCTGCTGTTGTTCACACCTGTCTACTGTCACTGCTTGCTGCTATCAAATGCCAAGGGACCCAACTGCTGCCTAAGACTAGCATTTGAAGGACTTCTCCCTGCCCACCCACAATTTCTGTCCATGTAGAGAAAAAGACTCCAGCAAGCTGACTGGTGAAACTTCCAACTTGCCAGATGGCATTCTCCATAGCAGCTGGATCAATAATGCATATTTTATAATCTCTCTAGTTATGATCTTTTACAAACATGGGCACAAACACAAAGGGAGTTACTATAATTGGTAAGCATAGTAGCATGAAGTTTTAGATAGAGGTCCCACAACACAAGAAAGAAATCCTATGAATAATCCACTTTATTAATTAGAAATAAAATTTAAGATAAATTTAAAACTGTATAACTTCCATGACATGGCATATTGGGATCATGCATTTTGATAAGAGGCAACTACCTAACTCTTATCCATCAGGGGAACAAGAAATACAAGTATTCTATTCACATTTTAGAGATGAAGAAACTAAAGCATACCTTTTCTTTTCTTTTTTCGTAGTACTGAGGGATCTGAACCCAGGGTCTTGCACATACTAGGCAAGAGCTCTACCACTGAGCTGTACCTCCAGCCCCTTTTTCATTATCTATTTTGAGACAGGGTTTCACTAAGTTGTGCAGGCTGCCTTTGGCCTCGAATCTACAATCCTCCTACCTCATCCTGCCAATTTGCTGGGATTACAGATGTATACCATGGCGCCTGGCTAAAGCATACCTAACTCTTAAAAATAATGTATATATAAAATACGTATGTATGTGTGTATGTATATTTTTATCACATTATGGATATAATTCTATAGTACCTTTTAAAACAGGTTGATAACTAGACTAATTTCATACTTGAAGCCTTTCAGGTTAAGCATCTCAAACCCTGGCCAAGCCTCTGTTACATGTATCTATAAGCTGCCCAAAATAAAGCAATTTGTATTTCTCTATAATCTGCCTTGGAATTAATGAAACTATAAATCTCTATCTGGAAGGGATTCTATGCTCTAATAGCATTTCACACAGATTTCTCCTTTAGAACTTAATACATTATTGTAGTTGTTTTGATTCTTTCTCATAGTATAGACTTAAAGTATGAAGGCTTATGTTCATTTATATCTAGTTTATTCAGGACAGTACATGAACCACAATAGGACCATGTTGCTTATTTAATGAATAATAATTTAAAGCTCTAGCTTCCCACTTTATCATGATGGAATTACAATAGGTAATTCTTAATTTTATTAATACTATAACAATTAACCCCATATGTCTGTCAATTTTGTCATGCTCTGGGGGCTTGCACGTTGCTGTGATGCTGAAAGCTATGCCACTGGTATTTCAGATACCAGCAGGGCCACCCATGGTGGACAGGTTTCAGCTGAGATTCCATACTAAGACAGACTAAAGAGAAGGACCCGGAAGCCCACTTCCAAAACAATTACCCACTGAAAACCTTATGAATACCAAAGAAGCACTGTCAAATACAGTGCCAGAAAATGAGCCCCCCAGGCTGAAAGCCATTCAAGAAATGACTGGGGAAGACTTGTCTCCTCAGAGTTGATCTTAATGATGGCAATGGAGTAAAGCCCCTGGGACCTCCTTTTGCTGATGCAACATGACTCAAAATGAGAATAAACATAGTGACTACAATATGGCTCAAACATAAAAGATTGTGTTCCTGGCACAGTGTACAGTAGTGTTGCATTCCATTGTACATAGAGTTGCCATGAGTTGGATCTGACCTGATGGCACCTAACAACGACAATGACAACATAACAATTAAGGGAAAGTAATGATTAACACACTTATTTTTCAAACTAGGGAATGCCCTCTAAGATCATCAGAAGAAAGGTATACAAACATTTAGCTATGGAGTCCCTCCAAAGCTTCTAATTCCACATCTGTAAAATGAAGACAATAACCAATAAAAACTATGAGAATCAAATGAGTCTATGAATATGAAGTTCCCCTTACAGTACACAACAATAGATAACAAATTACTATTTTCATTTCTTCATTATCTTCATCAATATTATTAAATCAAAGCTTAAAATTCACAACATGCAGTCACCTGGGTTGGGAAACACCTTTACCTTGACTGCTTATTGAGTGAAGGACCCTCTCTGACTCAGTAGGCCATCCAGGTTTGGGCCTCTTACTCTGTCCTCTGATATTGCAGCACAGAAAATAATGCTAAAGCAAGATGGTCTAAAGATCATATTCAAAGTCAAACATCTAAGAGGCTTGAGAATCAGAACAATGGAAAAACTAGATACTGGTGACTCAGCTAACACTGCAAAAGACAGCAGGTATTTAGTAATAAACCACTGAAGCCGACAGAACTTGTGAGTAGCAGTTTTGTCACCTCCAAAGCTAACAAACTCATTCTGTCTTCTTTGGAGGAGTTTCTTCCTCTCTTTCCCTTCCTTACTGGCCTCCTTTCTTCCTTCTCCCCTCCTCTCCTAACATTCTCTCCTACTTCTCTAAGCCCCTTCCTCTTGTTTTGCAAGGTAGAATACAGAATGAAATCCTCTCTTCAGTATCTATCATTCTTTCCAATAAAATAACGAGGTTTCATTTGTTTATTTTGGTACTTGGGAGTTGAACTCAGGGCCTTGCATATACTTTGCAAGTGCTCTACCACTGAGCTACACTCCCAGCCTCCCCCTCCCCCCCTATTGTTTTTTTGAGACAAGGTCTTGTTAAGTTAGGCAGGCTGCCTCTGGCCTTGAACTTGAGATCTTCCTGCCTCAGTCTCCCATGTCACTGGGATTAGTGGCATGCGCCACCATGCCCAGCTTTACTTTTTATTTTTTGTTTTATTTTATTTCATTTCATTTTACTTACTCTGTGATACTAGGGATAAAACCTAGCACCTACCACTGAGTTACACCCCAAAGCCTTTTTATTATTTTTTATTTTGAGAAAGGATTTTGCTAAATTTTTCGGGCTGCCTAGGCTTTGAGCCTGTGATCCTACTGCCTCAGTCCCCCAAGTTGCTGGATTACAGGTGTACATGATGGCACCCAACTTCGAACATGGGTTTTAAATACAGAATATCTGCTCCTTGTACACATTTTCTTTTTTTCTTTTCTCTCTCTTTTTTTTTTTTTTAAATAGTACTGAGAGGTTGAACCCAGGGCCTCACACATGCTTTGCAAGTGCTCTACCACTGAGGTGCACCAGCAGGCCATTTTTTACTTTCTATTTTGAGACAAGGTCTCACTAAGTTATGCAGGCTGCCTCTAGCCTTGAATCTACAATCCTCCCACCTCTAACTCCTGATTACAGGTGTGCACCACCATGCCCAGCTTTACGTATATTTTCTATCTACATTATGGATTTAGATGGATCTACCATTCTGAGTACAGAAAAGGCCTCTAACTACAGGACTCTATAGTGATATACATACACCATACCTTGGGTAGTCTCCTTAATTTTAAAAATAAGCCACAGCTGGGGATGTAGCTCAGCAGTGGAAAGCCTGCCTACCATGCACAAGGTTCTGAGTTTGATCCTCAGCACAGCAAAAACTTAAAAAAAAAAATTTTTTTTTCTGTCATATTCTCAGCATTTGTGAACCTGAAGATGATAACTTTTCTGGTTTTCTGCCTTTTCTTTTCTTTTTTTTTTTTTTTCTTGTGTACAACTTAATGGGTTGCATTATGGCATTCCCATACATACATATCATTGTTCAGTGCTCCTATTCACCTCCTCCTCCATTACCCTCTCATTACCCCCTCCATCAATGGTCACCCTCGGCTTGTATATATTCTTCATGTGTGTGTATATATATACATTTTTATATCTCCAGATTTTGCCCTTGAGGCAAAATATGTGATATTTTACTTCCTTTCCCCTATTACCCTTTTTATTTTCCCTCTTCCTTCTCTTTAGTCCCTTTTCCCACTATATAGGCCCCTTTCTACTTTCATGACATATTAAAGTGCTGAGTATATACTGAAATCTGGCATCCACATATGAGAAAGACCATGTGATGTTTTCTTTCTAGGTCTGGCTTATTTCACTTAAAATGATGATCTCTAGTTCCATCCATTTCCAGCAATGCTATAATTTTGTCCTTCTGGCTGAATAAAACTCCAGTGTGTATATATACCACATTTTCTTTATCCATTCATCTGCTGATAGACACTTAAGCTGATTCCACCTCTTAGCTATTGTGAATAGCATTGCAGTAAACATGAATGTGCAGGTATCTCTATGGCATGTTGACTTATATTCCTTCAGATATACACCAAAGGATGTAGCTCTAGTAGGAAGCTTCCCTAGCATAAGACCCTGGGTTTGAACCCCAGCACTGAAAAAATTAAAATATTTTAAGAATGAAAATGAAAATAAGTCAGTGTAGTCAGGTACCATAGCACACACCTGTAATCCCAGCAATCTGGGAGGTGGAGGCAGGAGGATCATGAGTTTGAGGCCAGGGAAGCCTGCTCAACTTAGCAGTTACTAGGTGTCAAAAATTTAAAAAAAAAAATTTTTTTTTTTTAGAGGGCTGGGAGGTTCAAGGCCACAGGCAGCCTGTATAATTTAGTGAGACCCTGACTCAAGATAAAAAATATAAAAAGGGGCTGGGTGTGCAGCTCAGTAGTACAGTGTTTGCAAAGCATGCATGAAGCCCTGGCTTCATCCCCTAGTACTGCAAAGAAATGGAAGGAAGGAAGGGTGGGGGAGGGATGCAGCTCAATGGTAGAGCACTTGCCTAGCATGTATGAAACCCTATGTTCAACCTCCAGCACTGACAAAATAAATGAAGTAAACTTAATCAACTCCTGAAACACAAAAAAGTAATAAGCTAAGCATTGAAGAGGCACTTAAATACGATATACAAAATAATAGAGTGAAGATATATTTTAAAATTTGGCTTTAAACTGCCTTAGTAGTTTAGGCCATTTGAGAAATAAAGGAACTACTTTACAGGAATACTGTCCATATTAGGGCCTCAGTACAGCAACATGCCTGCTGCCTCTTCAACTCACTTTAACCTTGACCTGGAGATTTACTGTTCTCGAGTGAGTTCTACACTAGTATCCAGTAGATAGTTATTAAAGTAGAACTACTTTTGAGAAGACAAGTCATAAGGAATCAAAATAGGTCACACGATATTCCCTGAACCCACCTCAGATTAGACTAAACAGCCAAGATGAAAACTATGTATGATTTTGCTGTGTGACAGTTCAAGTTACAGCCAAGAACAGAACGTGCAAAAGAGAGCGCTAATCAATGTCAGCTCTTCAGCTGCAACCCTGTAACCCAGGAGGCATCAGGTGAATAGAAACGAAGTCAGAGGTGTCAGGCTATGTGGAAAACACTGCAACACATGAGACCAAATGCTCAAATTGAAGAAAGGGATTAAGAATTACTAGGTAGGGAAAAGAAGCCAATATTCCAGTTAGGTGCAAGTTCAATACCTAAAGGCTAAGAAGATTAAGGAGACAAAATTTCTTTAGGGAAAATAAAACAAGGATAATATTAAATGGCAAATTCAAGGAAAAAGCAAAGATGAATGTTCTGAGGCCAGAAGTAAAACCACTTCAAAACCAAACCCTAAGGCAACAAAGGGGAAATAAGAGTAGTAATTCACAACAGTAGTTAAAAAAGAATAAAAGCCTTCAAGAACTAGAGGTGCAGGTATAGTTTCAGTTTTTGATTGAAGTATAGCATTCTCACTGGGTTCATTAAAGGAACTGTGATTTTCCATGGCATGCAGTTTAAAAAAAAAAAAAAGGAAAAAAGCATCAAAGTCATCAGCAACTAAAATGATAGGTCATTTCTAAGCATAAGGCCCAGAAATGTTCAAGTTACTTTCATTACTTGTCACTGAAAAATATGAGAGCATTGCAGCCACATGATAAGCCAGAATGACCTGCGATAGGTTTTTCCTGGGGGGGACTAGAATGACTATACTTACTGGAGTCTTCCCATTGGAGTAAGTGTAGCTTCCAGGCAGAATAATACAAAAATCCCAGTACCAGAAAGAGGCAGAGAGCTAGCAGCAGATTACGCACAAATACCAAGAGTCCCATTTTCACATGATTTACAATTTTTACATGACCTAAAAAACGAAAAAGAAAGAAAGAAAATTAGGTCTTAGGAAACAAAGCAATCATCTCCTGATATACTCCACCCTGAGATGAAGTTTCCATAGAGAGAATTTCCAAATGAAGAACAATTACTGAGTTCATGACATGGCATGTGCCAACCTGCTCATCCCTGTCTCAAGGGACAGTTTCACCTCTGCCCAGCATCCAAACTAGAAATCAGCTAGCATCCTTGAGCCCTCCTCCATGCCCAATATCCAATAAATGGCCAAGTTCTGGCAGTTTGTAACCTCCCAAATAAATCTCAAATCATATCCCCTTACCACCATCACTACCCTAGTCCATGCCATCCCTGTATTCCCACAAACAAGTTTCCCTGTGTCCAAATTTACACTCACTACATTCATTTCCCCCAGGTGTCTTGTCAGTTTGCTGCAGCATGGGGGTTTGCATGTTGCTGTGATGTTGAAAGCTATGCCACTGGTATTACAGATACCAGCGGGGTCACCCATGATGAACAGGTTTCAGCTGAGCTTCCAGACAAAGTCAGACTAGGGAGAAGGACATAGATAACCTACTCCCCCCAAAAAATTAGTCATTGAAAATCCTATAAATAGCAGAGAAACACTGTCAGATATGTTGTTGTTGTTAGGTGTCATTGAGTTGGGTTTGACTCATACTGACCCTGTGTACAACAGGACGAAACACTCCTTTGACACTGTGCCATGCCCGCACTATGTCAGTGCTTCTCTGCTATTCATAGGGTTTTCAATGGCTGATTGTTTCGGGATTCTTTTGGGAGTATACTGCCAGGTCCTTCTCTAATTATTGTCAGATGTAGTGCTAGAAAATGACCCCCAGGTTGGAAGATGCTCAAAAGACAACTGGGGAAGAGTTGCCTCCTCTAAGTGGAGTAAACCTTAATGACAGGAATGGAGTATAGCCCCAGGGACCTCCTGATGTGGTATGACTCAAAATGAGAAGAAAAGCTGGGTGGTGGCATACTCTTGTAATCCCAGCAACTCGGGAGGCAGAGGCAGGAGGATCACAAGTTTGAGACCAGACAAAGTCAGTCTGCGTAATTTAGCAAGACCCTGTCTCAAAAAGTTAAAAAAAAAAAATGGGCTCGGGGTGCAGCTCAGCGGTACAGCACTTACAAAGCATGCAAGCGCAAGGCCCTGGGTTCAACCCCTAGTACCGCAAAATGAGAAGGAATAACTATAAACATTTATTAATAATTGGAACATGGAATGTACATATGCTGAATCTAGGAAAATTATAAATCATCAAAAGGGAAACACAGCACATAAATATGAACATTCTAAACATCAGTGGACTAAAATAGACTGGCATGGGCCATTTCAGAATGACAGATTAAAGAGAAATGGGGTTGCATTCATCATCAAAAAAGACATCCCAAGATCTGTCCTGAAGTACAATGCTTTCAGTAATAAAATAATATCCATACAACTACAAGGAAAGCCAGTTAATATGACAATTATACAAATTTACACACCCACCACTAAGGATACAAATGAAGACAAGGAAGATTTTTACTAGCTTCTGCAATCTGTAAAAGATCAGGTATGCAATCAGGGTGTACTGATAATTACTGGTGACTAGAATGCAAAAGTTGGAAACGAAGGCGGCTCAGTAGTTGGAAAATATGGTCTCGGTGACAGAAATGATGCTAGAGATCACATGATAGAATTCTGTCAGACCAATGACATTTCATTGCAAATACATTTTTTCACCAACATGAACAGTGACTACACACATGGAATTCACCAGATGGAACATACAGGAACCAAACTGACTGCATTTGTGGAAAGAGACGATGGAAAAGCTCAATATCAAAACTCAGAACAAGACCAGGTACTGATTGTGGATCAGACCATCAACTGCTCATATGCAGTTTCAAACTGAAACTGAAGAAAATTAGAACAACTGTACAAGAGCCAAGGTATGACCTTGGGTATATCCCACCTGAGTTCCGAGACCAACTCAAGAATAGGTTTGAGATGTTAGACACTAATGATCGAAGACCAGATGAGTGGCATGACATCAAAGACATCATTCATGAGGAAAACAAAAGGTTATTAAAAAGGCAGGAAAAAAAAAGAAAAGATGAAATTACATGTCAAAAGAGACTCTGCAACCTGCCCTTGAACCATCAAGCAGTTAAAAGGAAGACATGACTCAGTTAAAGAACTAAACAGAAGATGTCAAAAGGCAGCTCGAGAAGACAAAATCAAATATTACAATGACGTGCAAAAAGCTGAAGACAGAAAACCAAAAGGGAAGAACATACTGTTTTTCTCAGGCTTAAGGAATTGAAAAAAATTCAAGCTTCAAGTGGCAATAGTGAAGGATACTACAGGGAAAATATTAAACAACACAGGAAACATCAAAAGAAGATGGAAAGAATACACAGTCATTATACCAAAAAGAATGAGTGGATGACCAACCATTTCAAGAGGTTGCATATGATCATGAATCAATGGTCCTGAAGGATGAAGTGGGAGCTGCCTTTAAGGAACTGGCAAAACAAAAGGCTCCAGGAATTGATGGAATACCAGTAGAGATGTTTCAACAAACAGATGCAGCAATGGAGGTGCTAACCTGTTTATGCCAAGAGATTTGGAAAACAGCTACCTGGCCAACTGACTGGAAGAGATCCATATATGTGCCTATTCCCAAGAAAGAGGATGCAACTGAATATGAAATTTACACAAGTAAAATTTACTAAAGATCATTCAAAAGTGACTACAGCAGTACACTGATAGGGAACTGTCAGAAAATCAAGCCAGATTCAGAAGAGGGCATGGAACCAAGGACATCACTGCTGATGTCAAATGGACATCAGCCAAAAGCAGAAAGATGCCTATATTTTATTGACTATACAATGGCATTTGACTGTGTGGATCACAACAAATTATGGATAACATTGGGAAGAATGGAAATACCAGAGCACTTAACTGTAGTCATGAGGAATCTATACATGGTCCAGGAGGTAGTCACTGGAACAGAACAAGGAAACACCACATGGTTTAAAGTCAAAAAATGTGTGCGTCAGGGCTATATCCTTTCACCATACCTCTTCAATCTCTATGCTGAGCAAATAACACTAAAAGTTGTACTTTATGAAGAAGAATGTGGCATCATGACTGGAGGAAGACTCATTAACAACCTGTGTTATGTAAATGATACAACTCTACTTTCTGAAAATGAAGAGGATTTGGAACATTTACTGATGAAATCAAAATACACAGCCTTCAGTATGGATTGCCCCTCAACATCAGCAAAACAAAATTCCTTACAACTGGGTCAGTATGCCACTTCCTGATAAATAGAGAAAAGATTAAAGTTGTCCAAGATTTTGCTTTACTTGGTTCTATGATCAACACCCACAGAAGCAACAGTCAAGAAATCAAAAGACACATTGCGAAAAGTTGTTGCAAAAGACCTCTTTGAAGTCCTGAAAAGTAAAGACATCACATTGAAGATAAAGGTGCACCTGACTCATGCAATGGTATTTTTAGTCACGTTATATGGTTGTGAAAGCTGGACATTGAACAAGGGAGACAGGAGAAGAATTAATGCTTTTGAGTTATGGTGTTGCAGACAAATATTGAATATACCATGAACTGTAAAAAGAACCAACAGATCCATCCTAGAGGAAGAGCAACCAGAGTGCTCGTTGGGAGCTAGGATGGCTAGACTGCGTTTTACGTATTTTGGACATGTTGTTAGGAGGGACCAATCCCTGGAGAAAGACACCATGTTTGGGAGAGTGGCAAGTCAATGAAAAAAAGGAAGACCCTCAACTAAATGGACTGACATAGTGACTGCAACAATGGGCTTAAACATAAAAAAGATTGTGTGCTTGGTAAAGAATCGGGAAGTGTTTCCTTCTGTTATAGACAGTGTTGCTATGAGTCAGACCCATCTCAACGGACCTAATAACAACAACAAATCCACTTTGCACACTTGTTGTTGTTAGGTGCTGTCGAGTCGGTACCCGACTCATAGCGACCCTCTGTACAACAGGGGAAACACTATTGTCAGTGCTTCTCTGCTGTTCATAGGGTTTTCAATGGCAGATTGATTTTTGGGAGGGGTTTGCCAGGTCCTTCTCCCAAGCCTACAGTTTCTGGTGTTCCCAGGCGGTCTCCCATCCAGGTATTAACCAGGCCCGACCCTGCTTAGCTTCCAAGATCTGACGGGATTGGATGCCACAGGGCTATAGCTACAGGCATCTTGCACACGGCACACAAAACATTTTTGTTTGTTTGTTGTTCCTTTGAGACAAGGTCTCTCTGTAGCCCAGGCTGGCCTCAAACTCACAGTGTTCCTGCCTCAGCCTCCCGAGTACTAGGATTACAGGTGTGGACCATCAAACCTGCTTCATTATACAAAATCTGATGTTACTTTCCTGCTCAAACACCTTCGCATTCCTTTTCTATTGCTGTTGAAACGAACTATCACAAACTTAACAGTTTTAAACAACACGGATTTATTATCTCAGAATTCCAGTATAATATGGCTTAGCAGGGTCCTTAGCTTAGAGTCTCACAAGTCCAAAACCAAGCTGTCAGGAGGGCTGCATTCCTTTCTGGGGGCTACAGTGAAGAATCCACTTCTAAGCACATTCCAGCTGTTGGCTGAATTCAGCCCTTGCAGGTGTTCCATGTCCTTGTTGGTTATCAGACAGGAGCCAGTCTTTGCTCCAATAGTCCTTCTCTGGCTTTCCACATGGTCCATCTTCAGCCATGGCAAGTTAAGTCTCTCTTACTCTTCATATCTCTCCAATTTTTCCTCCTGTATATAGCCTTTGGCTTCTGCTTTCAGCCAGAGAAAGTTCTTTCCTTTTCAGGAATCATGTGATTATACTGGACCACCTGAATAACCAGAATAATCTCCCTACTTGAAGGCCATAACCTTCAATACATCTGAAAAGCCACTTTTGCCATGACAGGTAACATATTTACAGGTTCCAGGGATTGGGGCACAGATATCTTCAAGAGGCCATTCTGCCTAACACACTTCCACTGAATTCTCAATTCCTTTGAATAAAGTAACTATTTCATAATGTCTAGCAGCCTCTGATTGAGCCCCAGCTTTCTCTCCAGTCCATCCTCTGCTTCCCCTAACCTCATCTGTGCCCTACCCACCAATCTTCTTTCTGTTTCACTGAATGCCACCTTGTTGATTCTCTCAAGGATGGTCTGGCATCCATTCTCCACCCACTCTCCTACTGCACCTGTTGTACATCCTTTGATGTGCACCTTAAGTATAACACAAGCCAAGAAGACTTCCCTGAATCAGACGCTCTTCCCACAAATAACAATCAGATATCCCAATCAAAAAATAACATGATATATATATAAATAATAAAGTGATTTTAATGTGCAGATTATATAAATGTCCACCTAAAAAGCCAATAGAATCAACTGAAAAGCCATTAGAATTAATAAGAAGTTCAATAAAGTTGGTGATTCTAATATTAATTTACAACTATCAACAGCTACTTTTTCTTTTTTCTTTTTTTTTCTTTTTTTGTGGTACTAGGGGATGAACCCAGGGCCTTGCGCTTGCATGCTTTGCAAGTGTGTACCACTGAATTGCACCTCCAGCCCACTTTTTTTTTTTTTCTTGAGACAGGGTTTCGCCAAATTACACAGACTGCCTCTGGTCTCGAATTTGTGATCCTCCTGCGTCTGCCTCCCGATTTGCTGGGATTACAGGCGTGAACCACCGTGCCCAGCTTTTTTCCTTTTTCTTTTCTTTTCTTTTTCTTTTTTTTTTTTTTTTTTTAATGGTACTGGGGGCTGCATCCCAGCCCTATTTCTTTATTTATTTACTTAGTGGTGCCTGGAGGTTGAACCAAGGGCCTCGCACATACTTTGCAAGTGCTCTACCACTGGTCTGCACCCAGCTGGATATCTTCTAAATCAATTCTATCCTAACACTCTCTTCCTAGAGATTTTGTAAAATCCTATGTGCTGAAGGCTCAGTCCCAGAAGACTGTCCTCACTTCAGATGGCAATCACAAGCCCCAAGTTGTATTTTCATGCTTCTGACCCACTGACTACAAATCAGAATTCCCATAATCCCCTCCTTGTTGTTGTTGTTGATGTTAGGTGCTGTGGAGTCAGTATCTGACTCACAGTGACCCCACGTACAATACGGGAAACAGTATTGTTACTGCTTCTCTGCTATTCATAGGGTTTTCAATGGCAGATTGGTTTTTGGGAGTGGGTTGCCAGGTCCTTCTCCCAAGCCTACAGTAGCCGGTATTTCCAGGCGATCTCACGTCCAAGTACTAACCAGGCCCAGTGCTGTCTAACTTCCGAAATCTGATGAGATAGGACACCACAGTGGTACAGCTGCAGGCAATACCCTCCCTAGGTTTGATTAATTTGCTATAGTGGCTCCCAAAACGCAAGGAAATATAGTACTTACATTTGCCAGTTTATTATAAAATATATTACAGACAAGGTACTATAGTGTACACCTATAATATAATCCCTGCTACCTGGGAGCCTGAGTCAGGAGGTTCACGAGTTTGAGGCCAGAAGTAGCCTGTACAACTCAGTGAGACCCTGTTTCAAAATCTAAAAAACAAATAAAAATTTTAAAAATAATAAAAAGATGTTACAAAGGATACAGATTGTGAGATACATAGAGATGGGATACAGAGCTCCCACGTCTTCTCTGGGAGCCATGCAGGAAGCTTCATCTGTTCAGTTATCTGGAAGCTCTCTGAATCCTTTTTTGGGTTTTATGGCGGCTTCATTACATAGGAATGACTGATTACACCATTGGCCACTGGTGGCCAACTTAACCTCCAGTCCATCTTCCCTACAAGGTGAAGTAGGGCTGAAAGTCTCAACCCTCTAATTCTGCTTAGGTCTTCCAGGGATCAGCCCTGATCTTGCAGCTATCTGGTGGCTGCCAGCTATTAGTCATTAGCACACAAAAACAGATCATTTTGCATATTCCAAGGAATTCAGGGGGTATATGCCAGGAAAGGTCAACTGTACTTTGAGGAGGCAATACTTACCGAGTTGTCTTTTGTGTGCCTTCCAACTTCTGGGGCTCATTTTCTGGCACTATATCTGATAATGTTTCTCTGCTATTCATAAGGTTTTCAATGTCAAATTGTTTCGGGAGTGGGCTGCTGGATCCTTCTCCCTAGTTTGCCTTAGTCTGGAAGCTCAGCTGAAACCTTTCTACCATGGGTGACCCTGCTGGTATCTGAAATAGTAGTGATATAGCTTTCACCATCTCAGATCACAGCAATACTCGAGACCCAACAGTACAACAAACCGACAAACAAGTGAGCATAAATATAAAAAAGAAAAGATGGTGTGTAAGGCACAATGTTGAGTAGTGTTTCGTTCACAGAGTCACTATGAGCCAGATCTGACTCAATGGCACCTAACAAAAACATGCCAGAAAATGGAAAGGAAGACCAAATGTACATTTCACAATATCACAGATGAGAATTTGCCTTCCTAGATATCAAAAACAACTCAAAGCTGAATTATTAAGATAGAGGAATACCAGTACAGGAAAATAAACAGATACTAGAACAGAAGAGTTTAGAAACATGCTATCTCAGAGACAGATACATATACAGACATATATGAATGAGTTTACTTTATATATACATATTTACTCTATGATAAGCATATAAATATAAAAAAGAAGGGGAGAGCCAGGCATGGTGGCGCATGCCTGTAATCCCAGCAACTTAGAAGGCGGAGGCAACAGGATCACAAGTTTGAGACCACAGGCAGTCTGGGTAATTTAGCGAGGCCCTGCCTCAAAAAGTTAAAAAAAAAAAATGTGCTGGGGGTACAGCTCAGTGGTACAGCACTTGCAAAGCATGCAAGCGTGAGGCCCAGGGTTCAACCCCCAGTACCACAAAAAAGACAAAAAGAAAAAAGAAAAAGAAAAGGGGAGAAAGGCCTAAACAGGTACATAGCTGTCACCACAGCTGCTTCTAGGGAATAGGAAGAAAATATGAGAAGTAGATCATTGAATGTCTTTACTTTTCCCTTTATATACCTCTGAATTAAATTTGTTATAAGTCACAAGTATTGCCTCCATAATTTTTAATATTAAAAAATCAAACAGCACATTGTAGAAATGTAAATCGGTGGACTATTTGGGGAGCAAAGTATCTACTGAAATTTATAATATTCATACAGCTTGATCCAACCACCTCTGTCTCTATGTCGTTTCTCTCCAGTACCAGTGCAACAAATAGTGAAAAGGACAACTACAGGAATGCTGATTAGCATCAATGATTATAAGGACAAAACACTGGAAACAGTTCAAATGCCCATCAATAGAGAAATGACAAATGATGGTATATTTATACAGTGCTATTAGCTGGGTCCTTGGCCGGAAACAGTACATGCCAAAGAGAGTCTAAGAGCAGTGCTGCATGCCTGAAATCCCAGTGACTCGGGAGGATGAGGCAGGAAGATTGCAGGTTCCAGGCCAGAGGCAGCCTATGCAACTTAGTAAGATTGTCTCAAAAATCAAGAAAGCAGCCTGGGGTATAACTGAGTGGTAGAGAACTCGCCTAGGATGCACAAGGCATTCGGGGTTCAACTCCCAGGTGACACAAATGAAAGAAAAAGAAAGGAAGGGAGGAGAGGAGAGGAGGGAAAAGAAAAAGGAATGAGTTCTTTCCCCCTCCTTTCCTTTCTGAATAATTTAATCTAAATACGATACACTTTAGGGGCTGAGCAAGGAGGCACATATGCCTGGGGTGAGAGGATAGGGATGAGTATCAGTCTACGTGAGGGGCCAGGGGGTGGGGCAAGAGGCAATTTGAGGTTGACCAGATAAGTACATATATTGAAGCTAATAGCATGAAGACTTCTCAGTGATAAAGAACAGAATTACAAACATAAGAAGGGTAAAACTAGAATTAATCCTTTGTTTTGTATCAGAATTGGAAGTGTCAGTGTAAACTAATGGTTTCAATACATAAAGACAGGGAAATAAAAGTACATTTACACAGCATGTGTGGACATTTGTGTATGCACATATGTATGCTCCAGTCTGTCCACTGCAAGGACCAAAAACAGCCATATCTCAATAGCAATGAGCATAACCAGCACCTAGATGGTGGGTTTTTGTTTTTGCAGGGCTGAGGATAGGACCCAGAGTTTTAGACATGCTAGGGAAGTGTTCTACCACTGAGCTATGTACATCCCCAGCCCTAGATATTGTTTGTTTTATAGTACTGAGGGGTTAAAGCCAGGACCTTATGCATGCTAGGCAAGCACTCTATACCACTAAGCGGTACTTCAGCCTCTTTTTATTTTGAGACAGCCTCTATTTATTTTATTTTATCTTGCTAAGTCAAACAAGCTGCCTCTAGCCTCAAGCTCACTATCCTCTTGCCTCAGCCTCCTGAGTCACTGGGATTACAGGTGTGCACCACAATACTTAACTAGATATCGGTTTTTTAAATCTTTGGACGAATGGCTGATTTCCTAGGCTGAGGCAGAAGAGGCACAAGGTGAGCATGGATCGTGTTGTGCCTGAAAATGGAAAAAGGCTCAGAGTGAGGACATGTCAAAAGGAAAAAGAAGCCAGCCAGAGAAATTCCTATTGGCCAGATCTAAAGCAATTTTGCATCAAGATAAAGACTGATAATAATAGACTATAATTCATTAAGTAAGAATCAAATAAAAAGAGAAGAAAGCTGTCTTTAGAGTGGAATGCCAACTGATTAATGTAGAAGAAATAATGTAATTTACAAAATCACTATTTGGAAACTATTATAGTAATAAGTCAGCTAAGAAACATCAAAGGATGCTAAAATTAATGGGTAAAAGTTTTATGAGAAGTGGTATATTATAGTTTTTAAGTATCCCCTCAGAAAATACTTATTAATTATAGAGGGAAAAAGAGTAACTTTACGATGGAGAAATCTATAGGCACTACATCAAACTAGCCAAAGGATACATGGGGGTTCTTTGTAATACATCTGCAATGTTTTTTGTAAGTCTAAATTATCTCAAAATGAAAAAGTAAAACAGGAGTCATAATTTTAAGCTAAATGTTCAAAAAAACTGTTCAAATAAATATCCAGATGAGAGTTTATGCAGTCACTTAAAATGCTGTTTATAAGTCAGGCACTGAGGCACAGGCCTGTAATCCTAACAATTCAGGAGGTTGAGGCAAGAGGATCTCGAGGTTGAGGCCAGAGACAGCCTGTACAATTTAGTGAGAACCTGTCTCAAAATAAAAACTAAAAAAGGGGCTAGTTGTACAGCTCAGAGGAGGGGCATCCTGGCTTCAATTCCCCGTACCAACCACCGAAAAAAGAAAATTGTTGTTTACAAAAAAATGTTAATGATATAGAGAAATGTTTATGCTAGTGCTAAATAAAAAAAAAGTTAATATTATATAGTCAACTATGAAAAACAGAAAAAGACTAGAATAAATAAAAATGCTAACAGTCGATTAAGGCAGAGAATTCTGGCTGTATGAGTGCCCCTGGCCTCCATACAGGGTCAGGAGAAAGCAAGCAGGTAAAGGGCTACAGACGTACACACAGTAAGCTCCTTTGAGAATGCAGATGGAGTCAGCAATCTGGACTTCATACATGCATCTTATTTCAGAGAAGGAAGTCTCTCTTCCTTCTCTGTCGGAACAGACAGCAAGCGCCAGATATTGCAAGGCACAGAAGATATTAAAACAAGAAAACTCTGACTCTATCCTAGTAGAGTATGTTAGACTTCTCTCTCCCTAGTAATTCCTCAGATCACTATGACTTATCTGGCTTTCGGGACACTGTGCAAGTCTGAGCTCCTTCAGAAAGCTTCCAATATCACAGTCTTACACTATGGCTGTTATTGCTACATACATCCTATGCTTACCACTATTACAGCTTTCAGCAAACATCTTGTGTCTCTGTCTCTCTAGAAAATGAATATACAATGTGAAAGCAGAATTTGTAACTCAGGTCTGTGAATCACGAACATTTAAGAGCACAGTGCCCAGACACAGTGATACTTAAGAAGAATTTGTTTAGAGATAAATTAACATATTTCTAATTCCATGACCCAACTCCAGACAGAATTAATTTGTACACATTCCAAAAAGTAGTACATACTCAAGGTAGAATTTGGGTATATATACATGCACAGCAATTTTATTTTATTTGTAGTACTAGGGGGTTTAACCCAGGTCCTTGCACATGCTAGGAAAGTGCTCTACCACTGAGCTACACACCCTCCAACTCCTTTCTAATTTTGGGACAGGGTCTCACTAAATTGTACAGGTTGCCTCTAGTCTCAAACTCACAATCCTCTTGCCTCAGACTCACAAGTCACTGGGATTACAGGTGTGCACCACCACACCCAGCCTCCATGTACAATTTCAAATGTATAGAGAAATTCAGGGCACTGCCTTAGGCTTTCTTACATTCTCATTCTCTAGATATCCCTGATGTCCTCTGCTTCTGTGATTTCATTTACTATTATTATATTGACTATTCCAAACTTTTACCTTCAGCCTAGGAATGCCTCCTGAGTCCCATGTTTATTAACTCTCCACTCTGCCTCATCATCTAGCCATTTCACATTTGTCTCCGACTTCCCCTATAACCTCCTCTTCCTCTAGTGTTGTGTCTCTCTCTCTTCCTCCCTCTTCCTCTCCCTCTCCCCCACCTCTTTCTCCCTCCCCCCTCTCTCTCCCCCCTCCCTCCCTCTTTCAGCTTTGCACATACTTTGCAAGTGCTCTAACACCGACCTGCACCCTCAGTCCATATTTTACTTTTTATCTTGAGACAGTCTCACTAAGTTGCACAGGCTGCCTCTGGCCTCAAACCTGCATCCTCCTGCCTCTGCCTCTAAAGTTGCTGGAATTATAGGGGTGTACCACCACACTGGGCCTACTATTGACTCTGAAAGACAATACCTTCACAGGGGCTTATCAGAATCCTGTAAACAATGCTTGATATTCTCCTACCCCTCCTCCTCACCTTCGCCCTCCATATGTAATCCATCAAGCCCTATGAATTTCACCTCCTGGCTATACCCAGAAGCTCTCCATCACTCCCTTTTCCCTGCACCATCATATGTCAACCCTATCATCTTCTGCTTGGACTCCTACATCAGCCTCCTAAGAAGCCTGCTGCATCCATTCCTCCCCTTCTCTAGTATGCCTACACCCAACAGCCAATGTGATATGATCCACTCACATCAACTTCCCACTATCCTCAGGATATAGTTCTAAGCCCCTACACTAGATCTGTGACACTATGTGGTCCAGCCCTTCCACTTCTCCTGCCTTTTCTTACTACTTCACCTCTCATGAGCTTGTAGCACTGACCTTCTTTCAATGTTCTGAGCTTACCATGCCCTCTCTCAAGGTCAGGCTGAAGCCTTTTTTCCTTTTTTTGATATAAGGTCTCCCCAGGTAGCCTAGACTGGCCTTGAACCCAAGATTCTCCTGCTTCAGCCTCCCAAGTATTGGTATTACAGGTGTGTACAACCAAGTTCAGCCCTGGTTGAAGCCCTCTTGACCCCATCACTTCCTCTAGCCAACTCCTACATGTTAAGTATCAGCTTTAAACTTAGTTCATTCCACAGGGAAGCATTACCTGTCTCCACATTAGGCTAAGGCTCCTTGTCAGGTACTCCCATACCACCTGTATGGCTCTATTCCATTTACACTTATAATTTTACAAGTATTTATAATAATTTAACATTTATATTCTGGCTCATCCAGGCAGAGAACATGTCTGTTTTGTTCACCACCATACCCTGGTAGGTGCTCTAAAACTATCTGTCCATGAACTGATGATGTAGTCAGTTGTAGCATGTTTTAAAACAAGCACACACTCTAAAGAAAGCTAGATTATGTTAATTAGTCATAAAAAGAAAACTATATACAAATATGAACTCTCTGAAACAAACTGCATCAAACTCTTCCCACTCCTAAAACATCCAACAATATGGTTATTGGTTATTTTCTGAACTATACTAGGGAGAAGGACCTGGCAATCCACTCCTGAAACATCCACCATTGAAAACCCTAGGAATAGCAGAGAAGCACTGACATAGTGCCGGGCATGGTACAGTGTCGGGGAGTATTTCGTTCTGTTGTACATAAGGTCACTATGAGTTAGACCTGACTCTATAGCACCTAACAACAACAACATACCTAGCAAGGATTTTTAGTCCAAAATGTCAGTTTTGCTGAATTTCACGTGTCAACCATAACAGATATGAACACAGTTATTACAAAATCATGTAGAGCAAAAAAACCCAGAGTACTTCTGGAGCATGTCTATGATTTTTTTTTTTGAAGTAAGCTTATTAGAAGTTATTAAATAATATTTATTATCCAGCTTCCTAAACTGGGATTTAGCTCAGTGGGTAGAGCGCTGCGCTGCAGTCTCTGAGGCCCCGAGTTCAATTCCCAGCACCGCAAAAATGAGAGAAGGGCCTGGCAACCCACTCCCAAGGCAATCCTGAAGCACTCAGCCATTGAAAACCCTATGAGGGTTGCTATGAGTCGGATACCGACTCGACGGCACCTAACAACAACAACAACAACAACAAATCAGTTACTGAAAGGCTCATCAGTTTTTTGAAAAATGTTTTTGCTGAACCCCAACAATTCAGACTTTATGCATGACCAAGCAGATTTAAGCAGTTAATTAACATGAAATCTATGAAATTATTCTACTCAGAATTGTGTACTTGCTAATTATAAGTCACTGTGAAGAATAAAATATTACTAATATTCATATAGGACTTACTATGGACTAGTCACCATTGTAAAAGTTTTGTTGATTTAACTCATTGAACCTGCTTATTAATCATATAAAGTTATCATTCCCTCTTTATAGTGAGGAAACTGAGGCACAAAGAGGTTACACTATCTTATCCCAGATAGCAATGTTAGTAAGCAGCAGAGCCAGGACTTAAATTCAGACAATCTGTCCTCAGTATCTATATTGCCTCTCTAAATATTGAGAGGGGGCTAAGGGTATCGCCCAGTGGTAGAGCATGTGCTTAGCATACATGAGACCCCAGGTTCAATCCCCAACATGTTGGGAGAGGGAGAGAAAGAGGAGAGAGGAAGGAGGGAGGGAGGGAGAGATATGTTACGTCCGATTAATAACAAAAAGGAATTGGTACAGACAGGATCTACATAAAAATACTGCAACAAAAGTGGAAGAAAGAAATAAGGTGGGTCAGGGCAAAGGGAAGGAGAGCATGGGAGATAAAGACCACACAACAGAAAAACAAATCTCATTACAAAACAAATAAAGATCATTTCTAGGCATTAGAAGAGTAGCTCAGTGGTAGAGCACTTGCCTGGCACTTGTTGAAGTCCTGGCTTCGATACCCAGCACCACAAGGAGAAAAGAAAAATCATTACATAGATTCTTCCAGTCCCAGTTCCACAATGGCTCTATAAAAACAAAAGCCAGAAGCTGAGCGCGGAGGCTCATGCCTGTAATCCTAGTAACCCTGGAGGCAGAGGCATCAGGACCAAAAGTTTGAGGCCAGAGGCAGCCTGCATAATTTAGCAAAACCCTGCCTCAAGATAAAAGAACGAAAAATGGGCTGGGGATGAGGCTCAGTGATAGAGCGCTTGCAAAGCAAGTGTAAACCCCTGAGTTCAATACCCTAGTACTGGGGAAAAAATAAATAAATAAAAGAAAGCCAGAGGAAAAGACAAAAGGTAGATCTCCAGGGAAAAAGAGCGTTAGCTTTATGTTTCTATGATCAATGTTGGTTAGCTTTGTTGCTATGACCAAATACCTCAGAAAAGTAACTTAAGGGAGGAAGGATTTATTTGGCTCACGATTTCAGAGGGTTCAGTCAACAGTCACTTGGGCCTTAGTGAAGCACTACATCCAACAGAAGGAACATGTGGCAAAGGCTGTTCACCTCCTGGGGACCAGGAACTGGAGAGAAAGCATTAACAGGAAGGGGCCAGAGCAAGACATAGGCCCCAAGTACACACCCCCGGTGACCTACTTCCTCCAACCAGGCTCCACCTTCCTCGGTTCCATGACTTCTTAATATTCTATTCAGTTTTTGAATCCATCAATAGATTAAACCATTGATTAGGCCAGAGCCCTCATGATCTAATTGTCTCTAGAAACATTCTCAGACACCCCCAAAGTGCACTTTACTAATCTCCTAGGTGTTTCTCAATCCAATCAGGTGATAATCAAGATTAACTATCACAAATGGTTAAAAAAACAAAAATGTTAAAATAAAATTAGCACTTAGAGTGAACGAAGAAAAAATACCATCACAAAAATGAAAGCGGCCATGTAAGAGAACAAAGTGGACACTGCTGAAAAAACGCTGATAATCATGAAGGCCATGACTGATAAAAATGAGCAAGGAAAAATGAAGAAGAATAAAAACATTAAGTGCTTTCTTAGCATAGCAGTCTCATAAAAACTTTAAAAGCATTTCCAAAACAAAACAAAAATAATGGAAGCAATGGAAGTCACAGGAGGGCCAGCATAAGAATAACTTGTATCTGAGACAATCAAGCAAATGAGACAGAGATGCAAAAATGATCATTGTAGAGGGGTGGGCTGAGGGCAAATTGTCCCAAAGATAGTTTCCTAGTTTCTCTGAACCACGACAGCCAAAGTAGCAAGAATAACCTAGAGATCTTGAAAGCAAAATTAAAAAGCTAAGGGGTACACTGAGGTCCTGGTTACCCAATTTGCTGGTTATAGGATATTGCCTCTGAACTCCAAAATAGATCTGGGCCTCATAAACAGTATTCTTCTGCCAGCTGGCCTAATGTCAGGCTTTGCCAGTAGAGGGCAGTAGACAGACACTTCAGGAGGGAAAGGGTTCAGCTTCCATGTTCTGGTCTGCTCCACTGAGTAGGGTCCTGCTGCACCTACAGCTTTTCCTGAGCACTTCTCAGGCAGTTTTGTAGTATAGAGCCTCTGGTCAGACACCTCCCTATAAGGAGCTTTCCTCAGTGCCCCAAAGGGCAGCTTCTAGCATGTTCCAGAAGACAGACTTCCAGCAAGTTCTGCCATGCACCATCAGTCACTTCTCTAGAGTCTGGACATCAGCCTGGCATAGGATGGAAGTGGCATGAGGGTAGGGAGAGAGGGCTCCCCATGTGGTACACTATTTCAGCCCTGGGGTGGCAGGTACTCCTTATATCCACCAACTCTATATCCTTTAGAGCTCTTTACATTTTTAAAACAGCTTCTTTTGAGATATCCTTCATATTCCATATACCTCACCCCTTCAAAGGATACGATTCAGTAGCTTTTGGAATATTTGCAAATTTGGGCTGGGGATGTAGCTCAGTGGTAGAGCACCTGCCTAGCATGTGCAAGGCCCTGGGTCTGATTCCCAGCACCACACACACACACACACACACACACACACACACACACACACACAGAGGAATATTTGCAAAGTTCACAGAGTTGTACATATATCACCACAACCAATTTTAGAATATGTTCACTGTCACAGAAAAAGATACTCTGCATCCCATAGCTGATATCACCCTATTGAATCTCCTGTTCTCCCAACCCTAATCTACTTTCAGTCTCTACCAATGTGCCAAATCTGGACATGTCATGAAAATAAAATCAAACAACATATGGTCATTTGTAACTGGCTTCTTTCAATTAGCATAATCTTGAGGTTAATGCATATTGTAGCATGTATCAGCACTTCACTGTTTTTTATTACCAAATAATATTCCATTCCATGGACATATATTTTATTTTTCCATTCATCAATAGATGGACATTTGAAGCTGAATAATGCTGCTATGAACATTTATGTGAAATTTTCACACAGACATAATTTTTTTTTTTTTTTTGGCAATACTAGGGGTTGAACCCAGGGCCTTGCACCTGCACGCTCTGCAAGTGCTGGACCACTGAGCTGCACCCCCAGCCCATTGTTTTTACTTTTTGAGACAGGGTCTCACTAAATTACACAGACTCCTCTGGTCTCGAACTTGCGATCCTCCCACCTCCGCCTCCTGAGCCGATAGGATTACAGGCGTGTGCCACCACGCCCGGCCAGACATAATATTTTAACTTCTCTTGGATACAGACCTCAGAATAGTATTGGGTAGATATACCTAGGGATGATGTATATCAGGATCATATGGAACTCTGTGTTTAACTGTTTGAGGAAATGCCAGACTGTTTTCCAAAGCAACTGCACTATTTTACATTCCCACCAGCAGTGTATCAGAGTTCTAATTTCTCCACATCTGCTCTAACATTTATCTTTTTGATAACCAAATGTGGAAATTATCAAACAATATCATTAATATCTCACACAAGTAAAATTTTGCTAAAGATTATTCAAAAGCGACTGCAGCAGTACACTGACAGGGAACTGCCAGAAAATTAAGCCAGATTCAGAAGAGGGCATGAAACCAGGGACATCATTGCTGATGTCTGATGGATATTAGATGAAAGGAGAGAATACCAGAAAGATGCCTGTCTATGTTTTATTGACTATGCAAAGGCATTTGACTGTGTGGATAACAACAAATTATAAACAACATTGCAAAAAATGGAAATGCCAGAGCACCTAACTGTACTCATGAGGAATCTGTAAATGGACCAGGAGGCAGTCAAGAAAGGTGTGTGTCAGGACGGTATCATTTCATCATTCCTCTTCAATTTCTATCCTGAGCAAATAATTCAAAAAGTTGGACTTTATGAAGAACAGGGCAACAGAACTGGAGGAAGACTCATTAACAACCTGTGTTATGCAGATGACACAATTTTGCTTGCTGAAACAGGATTTGAAAAAAACAGCCTTCAGTATGGATTGTATGCCAATATCAAGAAAACAAAAATACTTACAACTGATCAGTATGCAACTCCATGAAGAACAGAGATAAAACTGAGATCATCTAAGATTTTGTTTTATTTGCTTCTACAGTCAGCACCCATGGAAGCAGCAGTCAAGAAATCAAAAGACCCATGGCACTAGGAGAAGCTGTTGCAAAAGACTTCTTTAAAGTGTTAAAAAGTAAAGAGGTCACATTGAAGACAAAGATGTGCCTGACTCATGGCATGGTATTTCCAGTCGCATGATATGCTTGTGAAAACTGGACAGTGTATAAGGGAGACAGGAGAAGAACTGATGCTTTTGAATTATGGTGCGTGAGACAAATACTGAATATAAAATGGACTGCCAAAAGAACCAACAGATCTGTCCTAGAAGTGATGCAACCAGAGTGCTCTTTGGAAGAAAGGATGGCTAGAGTGCACCTGATGTATTTTGGACATGTTGTCAGAATGGACCAATCCCTGGAAGAGGACATTATGTTTGGGAGAATGGCAGGTCAATTAAAAAAAAAAAAAAGGAAAACCCTCAACTACATGGACTGACATGACACTGTGACTCCAACAGTGGATTTAAACATTAAAAAGATCATGTGCCTGGCAAAGAGTGGGGGAGTGTTTCCTTCTGTTGTATACAGAATCGCTGAGTCAGACACAACTCAATAGCACCTAACAAGAACCAACAACAGTGAGCATGAAGTTGCATCTCATTGTGGTTTTGATTTGCATTTTCCTGATTGCTAATGATGTTGTCTATCTTTTCTGGGGCTGTTTTCTTTACTTCTTACTAGTCAACCTCAAATTACTCCAATTGTTTTACTCATTTTTATATTAAACTCTGCCTGCTTAAATGGCAATGTGGTTTATCTCCCCTGACTGGACCCAAAACCGTGCAATATGAGAAACTGGTGACTTTCTCAGTAAAAATTAAATATCTACCAGGGTTTTAAAAATAGGACACAGAAGAGCAAACCTGAAAGAGAACTTGTCACTGGTAACTCTCTTTAGGAGGTGAGGTAAAGCACGGAAGTGTATGGGGAGTAAAATCCAAGGTAACAAAACTTTCAGTTCTGTATATGTGAGCTCATCTTTGTTTTTATGGAAGGGGAAAAAGTTTTTCTGAGTAGGAGCTATTAAGGCTTATTTGTCTCTCAATGGTGTTCTGAGGACAAGATTCAATACATAATTTTTAATCTCGAAAAGGTGACTTCTATGTGAAGATTAAAAATGCTGAATACAATCAATCTTAAGAGAACTCAACTGCAAATCATGGCCTTCCACTGCCTGAGCCAGTTGAGATAAAGGGGCAGGGGAGAGTGCTGAATTAAAGTTGAGAGATGGGCACTATCCCCAGAAAACTGGAAACCACACTGTAGCTCAAAAGTAACAACAAACAATATGTAAATGAATGTGCATGGCTGGGCCCAATAAAATTTGCAAGCCACTCTGCCAGTCTCAGCTTTGTATTGTACCTGAACACATAACATGTAGCAAAAGCATAAACATATATATGGGACTAAAAGAACTTTAAACCAAAGCTACTAGTTTTCTCTGGTGAAGAAGAGGCTAAAGAAAAACACATAGAATACATGAAATTAAAAAGCTTTTGCATAGCAAATGACACAATTATGATAGCATGAAGAGACAACCTACAGAATGGAAGAAAATGTGTGCCAGCTATACATCACACAAAGGGCTAATATATAGACTATATTGTTGTTATTAGGTATCCTCAAGTCGGGTCCGACTCATAGTGACTCTATATACAGCAAAACGAAACATTACGATTCTGTGCCAGGCACACGATCTTATTTATGTTTAAGCTCATTGTTGCAGACACTGCGTCAATCCATCTACAGGAGGGTTTTTCTGTTTTTCATTGACCTGCCACTCTCCAAACATGATGCTCTTCTCCAGGTATTGGTCTCTCCGACTACATGTTCAAAATAAGTAAGATGCAGTCTAGCAATCCTTGCTTCCAAGGAGCAGTCTGGTTGCATTTTTTTTTTTGGCAGTACTGGGGGTTGAACCCCGGGCCTCACACTTGCACGCTTTGCAAGTGCTGTACCACTGAGCTGCACCCCCAGTCCATTTTTTTTTTTTTTTACTTTTCCAGACAGGGTCTCACTAGATTATGCAAACTGCCTCTGGTCTCGAACTTGCGATCCTCCTGCCTCTGCCTCCCGAGTCACTGGGCTTACAGGCCTGTGCCACAGTGCCTGGCTTCTGGTTGCACTTCTTCTAGAACAGATCTATTGGTTCTTTTGGCAGTCCACGGTATATTCAATATTTGTCTCCGGCAACATAATTCAAAAGCATCAATTCTTCTCCTGTCTCCCTTGTTCAATGTCCAGCTTTTACAACCATATGTGACTGAAAACACCACAGTATGAGTCAGACGTGAGATACAGAGATATATAGAGATATATAGATATAGAGAGCTCAAAAAATTAAACACCAGCCGGGCACAGTGGCTCCCAGCAGCTTGGGAGGTGGAGGTGGGAGGATCGCAAGTTCGAGACCAGAGGCAGTCTGTGTAACTTAGCGAGACCCTGTCTCAAAAAGTAAAAAATTGGGCTGGGGGTGCAGCCCAGGAGTCCTGCACTTGCAGAGCATGCAAGCACAAGGCCCTGGGTTCAAACCCCAGTGCTGCAAAAAATAAAAATTAAAAAAAAATAAACACCAAAAAAGCAAAGTATTTAATCAAAGAAGGGTAAATGAACAGAACAAGAGTTCTCAGAGGACAATGATCATGAAAAAATGTTCAATATCCCTAGCCATCAGGGAAATGCAAATCAAAACTATATTGAGATACAGTCTCAACCCAGTCAGAATGGCTAGCATCAACAAAACAACAAATGCTGGCAAGGATGTGAGAAAGGAACACTTATACACTGCTGGTGGGAATGCAGGCTGGTGTAGCTACCATGAAAATCAATATGGAAGTTCCTCAAAAAACTAAACATAGAACTCCTATGTGACCCAGCTATACCATTCTGAGTATATGTCCAAAGGAATGTAAATCAACATATCTTAGAGATACCTGCTCATTCATGCTTATTGTAGCACTATTCACAATAGCCAGGATATGGAATTAACCTAGCCATCTATCAACAGATGAATGGATAAAGAAAACATGGTATAAATACACCATGGAGTTTTATTCAGACATAAAGGATGAAATTATGGCATTTGCGGAAAAATGGATGGATCTAGACAAAATTATTTTAAATGAAATAAGACAGACCCCTAAAGACAAGAATGCCATGTTTTCTCTTATATGTGAATGGCACATCTCAATATATATTCAATATTAAAATATATGTTGTTGTTGTTAGGTGCCGTCGAGTTGGTATCCGACTCATAGTGACCCGCATAGGGTTTTCAATGGCTGAGTGCTTCGGGATTGCCTTGGGAGTGGATTGCCAGGTCCTTCTCCCATTTTTGCGGTGCTGGGAATTGAACTCGGAGCCTCAGAGTCTGCAGAGCAGCGCTCCACCCACTGAGCTAAATCCCAGCCCCATTAAAATATATAGGTCATGAAAATAGAAGGAGGGCTATGTAGAGGCAGAAAAGGGACTAAAGAGAAGAAGGAGGGGGACAATAAGAAAGCGTAATGGGGAAAAGGAAGAGAAATATCACGTTTTAGCTTTAAGGCAAAATCTGGAGATGCACATATACACTATTATTGTTAGGTGCCGTTGAGTTGGGTCCCACTCACAGCAACTCTATGTACAACAGAAGGAAACACGACCTAACACTGTGCTATGACTAGCATTATATCAGTGCTTCTCTGCTATTCATAGGGTTTTCAATAGCTGATTGTTTGGGGATTGTTTTCAGGAGTGGATTACCAGGTCCTCCCATTTTTTGTGGTTCTGTGGTATCAGGGCCTCAGAGAGCGCAGAGCAGCACTCTTTCAACTGAGCTACACTCTAGCCCCATATATAGTATATATACTATATAAGTATATCCTGTATATCACACACACACACACACACACACACACACACACACACACACACACACACAGAAGGGGAACCACTGGTGGGAATCCTGGAAGGGGATGGGAGTTCATGACAGGGTAATAAGGGTAGTGAACATGAGTAATGTACAATGATATGCATAAATGAAAATATCATAATGATACCCAGCAAATTGTACCCTATTAAGAAAAAACATAGAAGGTCTTTACAGAAAATGTAATGCCCCATTTCTTCAAAAAAAGAAAAAAAAAAAGAAACGAAACTGAAGCAATATGGCACATTAAAATTTAATGATGGGTTTCATTATATTGTTCTTTTCTCATTTATGCAAAATAATACATCATTAGAAAGTGTGAGGTTAATGTTTCCTTTCATTGCTATTCTTTCCCTGATCAATGTAATGGTTCATATTGTTTATGTGCCTATATCTTAAAAAAAAAAAAAAAAAGCAAGGAAAGAAATGATTAAAAAAAACCTATGTTGTACTATTACAGAGTAATAATGCTGAAACTATGCTATTTTATCAGTGCAGGCAAAAGCCATTATTACATGCCTGAATAAAGTAGCAAGAACACACAGTACCTACCTCCAACAGCAGTGTGATACACCTGATTAAAGCATAAATGGAGTTCAGACATTATGAGATGGTGGTAATTAATAACTGTAAGCTTAAGAGAGGCAATGCCTGAATTAAACTTACCCTGGGAAGCCAAAGCCAAGAAAGAGCAGAAGTTTTGAAGTCTGCATCACAGAAGTCATTAGGATCTTTGGTGAGATTGATTCCTAAATATTTAAATTTTTGGTGAGCTATTGTGAATGAGATTGTTGTTCTGATTTTTTTCTCTTTCTGTTCATTATTAGTATAAAGGAATGCTACTGATTTTTGAGTGTTAATTTTGTACACTGCTATTTTGTTGAAGGAGCTAACTGGCTCTAAGAGTTTTCTAGTGGAGTGTTTAGGGTTTTTAAGTATGGGATCATGTCATCTGCAAATAGGGATAATTTGACCTCTTTGATCCTTATTTGTCCCTTTTATTTCTTTCTCGTGCCTGATTGCTCTGGCTAGGACTTCAATCACTATATTGAATAAGAGAGGAGAGAATGGACATCCTTGTCTTGTTCCTGATCTTAAAAAAAATGCTTTCAATTTTTCCACATTTAGTATAATGTTAGCTAATAGGTCTGTAATATATGACCTTTATAATGTTGAAATATATTCTTTCTAGTCTCAGTTTCTTCAGGACTCTTACCATGAAGCGATGTTGAATTCTGAAAGCTTTTTCAGTGTCAGTTGAGATGATCATGTGATTTCTATGAGTCTCTTGATACGCTGAATTGTATTAATTAATTTGCATATGCTGAGCCAGCCTTGCATCTGTGTAATGAAGCCCACCTGGTCATGTCATATGATCATTTTTATGTGAGGCTGCATTTAGTTTTCAAGAACTTTATTAAGGATTTTTGCATCAATGTTTATCCGGGAAAATGGTGTGTAGTTTTCTCTTTTTGTAATGTCCTTATCTGGTTTTAGTATCATGGTGATAATGGTTTCAAAGAATGAATTTGGAAGTATACTTTCCCTTTCTATTTTATGGAATAGTTTAAGGAGGATAAGTAGTAATTCTTCTTTAAAGGTTTTACAGAATTCAGCCGTGACCCTGTTAGGACATGGGCTTTTCTTTGTTGGAGCAATACTTTCACTTACAAACTTGTCTAATCTTTAGTTTCACTGACATTGGCCTCCTCACACAGTCCCTGTATCAGATGCCTGTGCCACATGAGGCTCAGGAAGTGCAGAAGCTTAACAGCATGCAGGGCAGTGGTGCCACCAATCACTCAATCACTCCCTAACGTATGCAGTTTATGCAACACATGATGACATCAATGTGGTTAAGTTCATAAAAATGAGATTTATTAAACAGACTCATCAGTACACTTGACAATAAGAAAATGAGAAACTATGAAACCTGTATCACTGAGAAGTTCCCTAGTTACCACCTGGACAAGTACTTACAAGACTTCTAGAACTTAAAGAACAAATATGCATTTTTCTTTTACAGTTTGCTGACCTCTCCTGGGGTAGTAAATGTCTGTCAGCAGGATGGGACCTACCTGACATTCCAAAAGTGCACACATGCACCCTTCAAGATAAAGGACATGCTGCAAGGAAGGCTAGAAATGTAGAAGAAACTAAGCTGAGTGCATCTTGAAAATAGATTATTTGTAAATATTTCCATTCTTATGTTACTTTGTTACAAAATACATAAAAGGATCGTATAAAGAATCTCATACAAGCCACGCATAGTGGCATGCACCTAGACTTGGGAGGTGGAGACAGGAGGATCCCAACATTGAGGCCAGAGGCAGTTTGCATAACTTAGACTCTGACTCAAAATAAAAAATAAAAAATGGGCTAGGAGTACAGCCCGGTGTTAGAACACCAGCAACATATATGTGAGGCCTTGGTTTAACCCCCAGGTACTGAAAAAGATAAAATAAAATTCTCATATACTATCTACATGCCAACAATTCTCAAAGTATAGTTCAAGGACCTTTGGTAGTCCTCAGACCCTTTCAGGAGATCCATGAGTTTAAAACTGTTTTTTTCTTTTTCTTTTATACTACTGAGCTGAATCCCCAAAATTTTTATTTTGAGAGCCAGGCATGGCAGCACATACCTGTAATCCTGGCACTGGGGAAGCTGAGACATGAGGATCATCATGAGCAATTCCCAGGCCGGCATCAGATACGGAGTGAGACTCTGTCTCAAACAACAATGACAATAAGCAATTTATTTTGAGATAAGGTCTTGCTAAATTGTGCAGGCTGGCTCTGGCCTCAAATTCATGATCGTCCTGCCTCAGCCTCCTGAGTCACTGAGGATTACAGGCATGTGTCATGGTGCCCACCCAAACTTTAAAGGGATCCTGAGGCCAAAATGTCTGAAAACCATTACTGTATATTTTAAGGCAAGCAATTTGTGCAATGTGAAAAGAAACCACAGTATTGCTATATACTTTAAAAACATAATTACAAGCCAGGGCTACTGGCATACACTTATAATCCTAGCACTCAGAAAGCTGAGGCAGGAGGATCACTGCATTGCACTGTTTGAGGGCAGCCTGGACGACATAGCGAGTTCCAGGCCAGCCAGAGCCACATGCCAACACCGTGTCAAAAAAATCAATAAAAGAAAAAAAGAAAAAAGAAAAAGAAAAGAAAAACTTAATTATAAAACTTCCCAACTTGTTTGACATTTCAAACAAAAAGCTCCAATGGGTTTTTAAGTTGTGTTAAAAGCACATAAACAAGCTGGACCAGCGGGACACACCTGTGACTCAAAAGGCAGAGGCAGGAGGATGGTAGGTCTGAGACCAGACACAGCCTGTGTAACTTAGTGAAACATTGTCATAAAATGAAAATAAAAAAGCGCCGGACATGGTGGTGCACGCCTGTAATCCCAGCAACTCGAGAGGCGGAGGAAGGAGTATCTTAAATTTGAGACCAGAGGCAGTCTGTGTAATTCAGTGAGACCCTGTCTCAAAAAGTAAAAAAAATGGGCTGAGGGTGTAGATCAGTGGTTCAGCACTTGCAAAGCATACAAGTGTGAGGCCCTGGGTTCAACCCCCAGTACCGCCAAAAAAAAAAAAAAAAGAAGAAGAAGAAGAAGAAGAAGAAGAAGAAGAGGAGGAGGAGAAAAGAAAAAAGAATATTAAACCACTTGGTACAGTGGTACACCTCTTTAATCCCAGTGACTCAGGAGGCTGAGGCAGGAGGATCACAGTTCAAGGCCAGAGACAGCCTGTGGAACTCTGTAAGATCCTGTCTCAAAAAAATAAAAAAGGGGCTAGGGATGCAGCTCAGTGGCAGAGCACTGGCCTAGCATGAGCAAAGCTCTGGGTTCAACAAACACCCAGTACTGGGGGAAAAAAAAAGAGTAAATGCATTACTTTATTTACTTACTTACTACTTATTACTTATTATGAGCAGTCCCTTATGTGTCTAACACCATGGGACCAGGCTATTTATATCTACTACCTCTAATCCTGAGAGAAAATTTGCAAGGTAGGGATTTCTAGCACACACACCCCCACTTTTTTGTGTGTGGAGTACCAATAAGTCTTTATTTATTCATTGTATTTTTCTCAGGGAAGGGAGAAGGGGAGGGAAGAGTCAGCATGTGTTAAAAAATGATAAAATGGAAGAGGAAGTTAAGTACCAGGTACAGCAAAATCAACCATGAAATAAACACCCCAGTGATGGGGTTACCAGAGCCCAAGGGGGCTTAATCTTCTGCAGTTCAGGAAAGAGAAGGGATCAGGGAAAGAACAGACAGGTACACACTTTCCCACCCTCCCTACCCTCCCCATAAATTCAAGATTTCTCACAAAGCTTTGGTTTCTAGCAGTAAACATGGAGTTACATTCGTCCGTCTACTATTAAACAATCTTGTGGCCACTCTGACATAAGTTTCTTGCACCTGCATAAAAGTTCCTGAGTGACTTGATTATACATTCATACCTCTTTTCCTGGTCTCCTGAACCCACTTTCTACATGGAAAGCTCCCAATTGCTTCTCTCTACTTTAGGATTATAGATTAAGTAGGTATGACCTATGCAAACACAGCAGCGTCATGTTTATCAAGAAATGCATCAAGAAATGGTCTTGACTCAGGAGGTTGAGAACAAGGGGCAGGGGTGCCTAGCTTCTTCACAATTTTTGCATAAATCATTTGAGTTGTAGAGATACTCAAAGAATCGAATATGCATGAGTAAGCAAGTTTTCTTTTGAGGGAGAACAGAGTACAAAATAGGAGTTGTTTTTAGGACAGAAGATATGGTCCAAAATGGGAAAAAGGGAAAGAGGGGAGCACACAAAAAAAAGATGGTTTAAGATCCCCACTTTAACAGGGCCCCCCAAACTTATGTTTCAGATCCTTTTGTCTGGTGCAGAACCGTCTGTCAAAGATGCTTTGGCTATTTTTCTCAGTACAAGAAGTTTATAAACAATAAAACCCCGAAAGAACAGGGAGAAAGACCAACACATTATATTCACACAAAGTAGGCCACCTAGCAATCACCAACTCAGAGACCCAGTAAAGTTCTACAAAGCCCAGACAGACACAATAACTAGAGGGGGGCAGCATTTGCGGGGGGACAAGAAACCAGGATCAGACACACACTACCCAATGCGTTCTGTTGCATTTGTCCCGTTTCAACACAGTGAGGTAGGTTTGGGGTGACCTCACAGCATGTAAACGAAACCCCCTTTTTCTCCGTTAGCTACCACAACACTTAACCACTACTGCAGCAGGGCAGAAAACTGGCTCCAGATGCCACAAAGAGGCCCTTGCTAATGAGTCTCCCTGGAAGCCAAAAATTTTCAAAGGTGAAGGATTTTGGTTCTTATTTTATGTATCCATCCCTGCATAGCACAGGGTAGGTACAATAGTATTGGTGTTATAACTCATACTTATTTTTTTTTTTTACATGTACACCCTGTTGTGCTTGGTAAATCTAGGCTATTCTGGTTTAGGATGTATTTCATTTAGAAAATAAGTCTCATGCCCTAAGATTAGACAACCATCACCTAATTTTGGCTTCATCTCTGAGCCTTTCACCTGGTGAAGCCTCTCCTAACTTCTCTGCCCTACTTTTTTTCTAATTATCAGTTTTCCAGCAGAAGATTAAGTGATGGGGCAACCCAATTGAAACTTAGTCTCCCCTGAAACATTTTCAAAGTGGAGGGGGTTTCAAGAGAACCCTATGGCAGAAAAGCCAGCTCTAGTTGGCAAAAATGAGGTAGTTCAATAGGCTGTGCACTCCAAATGGTTGCTCTCCATGAGGATAAAAACAAAAAGTATTCCTGCTGTGCGGACCTGGAACTGCTGACGACTTATCCCTGAGATTGCTCATGTACCTGAGAACACAGTGCAGGAATGAGGGCCTTAGATTAAAATATACAAAAATACAAAACCAGAATATTTATATTAAGAAAAAAAAGTTAAAATGCACAAGATACGTCATTCGCACACAGAGAGTGCAGTTGGCATCCTAGAGAAAGTGGGACCCAAGGTGCAGTTATCTAGGGGAGCAAATAAATAAAATCACATTGGCCCAGAAAGGCATGGGAATGATTGAGGTGCAGCAGGTCTGCAGCTGTTCCCCCAACTACCTTTTTTGCATGTCATCACAACCCACTGCTTGGGACAGTTCCCAGCACCATATCCCAAGACTGAGTTATAAGTAACAAGATGTGGAAAAAACCCTGCTTTGCTCCTGTGATTCCCTCCCATTGAATATAGTAGTTTGTGGGTTGGGTCCATTAATCTGGTCTTATGCTTAATCATTTCACACCCTGGCAAGGGAAATATTACACATCCTTCTTCCAAAGGAGAACAGCTTCCCTATCCAGGCCACTTTTAAAAGCTGGAAGTCTGGGGGCAAAGCCTCAGATAAAGGACGGAGGTTCTAGGGTAGTTCCCCCACAAAGCCCTCATGTGCATTTGGATAGAGCACAGTTGGAGTTCCTTTGTCTCATCCCTTCCTCCCAAAGAGAGGGAAGATGGGATGATGCTAGGAACCCCGGCCTGAGAGATATAGCAGTGCCAGCTACCCATGATCCACCCTTTCCCCACTTTCTCCACTCTGCTGATTGATGCCTACTCCTTGAAACTTCCTGATAGCAAAAGAACAGCCCCCACCCCTGTGGCTCAATTTTGGGCCTCTGGGAGCAGGGGAGGGTTGTGGATCTCTTCTTCTTCCTCATGGAAGTAGGCAGGCTTTCCCTGGGAGCTGGGGGCCTGCTAGGCCTTCAGTGGACATGAGGCCACCATATGGTTGATGCTTTGGCAGAAGTGGCACTTCTTGGGCTGAGGTGGTAGCTTGCATTCCTTGGCATGGTGGTCTAGACCACCACAGTTGTAGCACCTGTCTCCTTTGGTTCTGCGCTTCTTTAAGTTCTTCCCCTTTGTCCACCTCTCACTCCCAATACAGAACACTCCACCAGGGCCAGTGACACGGATGGATTCCAGGCCCTTGGCAGACTTCTTAAAGGTGAATTCCACTGCTTCAACCTCCTTCAGGCTCCGGAAGCCCTCCATGTGCAGCTTACTCTGGTGCACAAAGACGTCCACCGGGGGGTCGAGTGGGACCCCGGCGCGGGCGGTCATGGACAGGAAGCCGAACCGCATGCGCACGTTTAACCACTTACAGATGCCGGCACCGTGCAGCAGCTGCAGCTCGTCTGCCGCCCGGGCCGCGTCCGCCGGCGCCTCCTCAGGCGCCTTCTCTGCCGCCTTGGCGCAGCCACCTGCAAACTGCTGCTTGGACACTGAGCCTATGGTCGTCGGCTGAACCCGCAGCCCCGGGCCCTCTAGCCCCATTTTTCATATTTGAAAACCAGGAAGACAGAAGAGATTTTGCAGTCTGCCCAAAGTCAAATGGTGATTGAAATCCTGATCAGCTAGCTTTTATCTATACTTACGTATGACATGGACACACCCCTCATCTTACTGCACCAGCCTGACTATATCCTCCCCTCCAGTCTTGCCTCATTCTAATCGCTCCTCATACATAAATATCTTATGACTCTTGTGTAGCAGGCACACTACTGTGGTTGCAAACCTCGGACCTTCCCATGTCAGGGAAACAGTATATGTGCTACTCTGCCTCTGTCCCACACAATGATCCTCCTAAAAGACAAAGCTGATAAGGTCATTTCAAATCCTTCAGTGGCTCCTAATCACCTTCAGGATAAAGCTTTAACTCCAAAACTCACAAAGCCCTTCTCAATCTCTTCTTGACCAACTTTTGCAGCCTCACTTCCCATACACTGCCCAGAGACACTGCATTCTTGCTACACAAGTGGCCACAGGATGTAGCCACACTATCTTGTGTTTCTAGGCCCTGGAGTACATTGTTTCCTGTGTGAAAAGCCCTTTAAACACACATCCACCCAACTAATAACGGCTGGTTCTTGAAGACTTAGGTTAGGTGTGAACTGAACCAGAAAACCATTACTTACATTCCCAACTTGTCATATGGCCCATTTTAGGGGATCCCACAAAATTTTCGATCACAGCCTTTGTCATAAGGTAGCCAGCCCTCCATATCTTTCTTTTTCTATTTACTTTTATTTATTTATTTTTGCAGTACTGGGGGATTGAACCCAGGGCCTCACGCTTACATGCTTTGCAAATACTGTACCACTAAGCTGTAATTCCAGCCCACTTTTTTTTTGCTTTTTTTTTTTTTTGAGATGTCTCACTAAATTACACAGACTGCCTCTGGTCTCAAACGTGTGATCCTCCTGCCTCCACCTCCAAAACTGCTGGCATTATAGGCATGAGCTACCACATGAGGCTTGCTAGCCCTCCATATCTGCAGGTTCAACATTCCAACCGTCACAGATGGCAAATACCTGGGAAAAAAATGTCTGTTCTAGACACATACAGACATGTTTTTTTCTTATCATTATTCCCTAATCAATAAACTATAAAAATACTTACATAGCATTAATATTGTATTAGGTGCTATAAGTCTACAGCTGTACATGGCATCTGATCTAGTCAGATCTTGAAAACTAAGCAGGGTCGGGCCTGGTTAGTCTTGGATGGGAGACTACCTGGGAATACCAGGTGCTATAAGCTTAGGAGAAGGACCCAGCAACTCACTCTCAAAACAATCAGACACTGAAAATCCTATGAATAACAGATAAACACTGACAATAGTGCCAGGCATGACACAGTGTCAGGTAGTGTTTTGTCTGTTGTATATAGGGTCCGTATGAGTTGGATGTAACTCACCAACTCCTAACAACAACAAGAGCAGCAGCAGCAACAAGAGCAGCAGCAGCAACAAGATGCTATAAGTAATTTAGAAATAAATTGAAGTACATATAATGTGTATGTCATATGCAAATACTATGCCATTTTATATAAGGGATTTGAGTATCTTCCAATTTTGGTATCCCCTGGAACCACTCCCCCACAGATACTGAGGTTTAACAGTATTCTTTCTGCTGGTTTACTTTCCTATGGTCTTACCAGGCTACCGGCTCTAATAGGCCAGGGATATATCTTGCATATCTATAATGCCATAGTGCACAGAGCCTGGCACAGAGCTCATGTTCAATAAACATAGGTGGAATAACTAGAGTGCTTGGTATAGTGGTAGTGAATAACATGTACTCAACTAAATAAAAACATGATGTGAAAATAAAAATGGTATAGAAGGGGAAAAAAGGAAGAAAAATCTGGGAGAAACTTTCACTTACATCTTGCCTGATTTCTCTAAGTTTCCTCAAACCCTGCTGCTGCTGTGATAATCCTAAGTGCTGAGTGCATTGTGTACTTTAATTGAACGACTTTTTTTAATACACTCATCTACACACTTAAATATATTATTTTTTCTGTTGCTTTGCAATGGGACTCTTGCTCAGTGAATTAGTCTGCTATGCTGTGGAGTGTGGAAGTCATTCTCTGGTATAATTCATTAATTTTTCTAAATGTCTTACTCATTTCCCTGGCAAGGAAACTTGGGTTCAAGAGTAAGACACTGACACTAGGGATGTAGCTCAGTGGTAGAGAGCTGGCTTAGCATGCCCAAGGCCGTGGGATAGATCCATAGCACTAAAAATAAAAAAAAACTTGGTCAATGTGAGACAGTTAGTTGGCTAACCTTAATTCAATCTAATGAAACTAATAAGATTAAACTAAGATTCTTCTTTATTTTAACCATTCAAGTAAAAGTGCACCTCAAATTATTACATACTTCTTAAGTGGAATATCTTTATTTTTTTGTCCTTTTTATTTTTGAGGCAGACCTGAAACTCACTACGCAGCTGGGACTAGCCTTAAATTTGCAATCCTTCTGCCACCACCTCCCAAGTACTGAGTTTACAGGTGTACACCACTGACAGGCATGTTAGTTTAGGTACAGCAGGCAATATGGACAAAAGAGGGATTGGAAATGACTCCTGCGGTTCTGCCAAGATGGATGAAGCCATTTGCATCTCTGAGGACAGTGGAAGGACATTTTCTAATGGGCCCCGCATGCTAACCCAAGCCACTGAGCCATTTACAAAACAAAGACCCCAGGCTCAACTCATACTGGATACCCAGAACTGGATCCCCAGGGCTGATGTTATATTGGGTGTACCCTAGTTTGAATAAAACTAGGAGAAACATGCTGCTCTTTTTCCCTTTCTTCTCTTCCTCTTTCCTCTCCACTTCTGGCCCTTTGCTCTTCTCTTCTTGCTCTAGCAACCACGTGCCCACCTCTCCCTTCTCTTGGGCTCACCACCTTCTCTAAGATACTTTTCCCTCCAGAAGCCTGCTTAACTTCTTTCTGACTTTACCTTTCCCTGGGAAATGTTGTTGTTGTTAGGTGCCATCGAGTTGGTATCCGACTCATAGCAACCCTCATAGGGTTTTCACTGGCGGACTGTTTCGGGATTGCCTTGGGAGTGGATTGCCAGGCCCTTCTCCCATTTTTGCGGTGCTGGGAATCGAACTCGGAACCTCAGAGGCTGCAGTGCAGTGCTCTACCAACTCAGCTAAATCCCAGCCCTTCCCTGGGAAATAGAAATATCCTTATGCAGATTCACCCAGGAGACTCAGTTTATTCCAAGTTTCTTTCCAACTTTTCCTAAGCTTATCCAGCTGCCTGTCTCCTCTGAAATCATTTCTTAGTGATGTACTATCTTTTAATAAATCTCATCTATACTCTCTACTATAACTTGTGTTGGGTATAAATTCATTTATATGCCAGATACAAGGACCAGGGTTATACTGTCAAATTCACAGACTCATGCTCCAAAACTGCCTCTCCATGCTCCCCATGAATCTCTAGTAATACCACCACTTTGTTGTAGTTGTTAGGAGCAATCCAGTCAAGTCCAACTCATAGCAACCCCATGTACAACAAAACAAAACACTCCCCCACTCTGCACCAGGCACATGATTCTTTTTATGTTTAAACCCATTGTTGTAGACACTGTATCAATTCATCTAGTTGAGGGTCTTCTTTAATTTCATTGACCTGCCACTCTCCCAAACATGATGTTCTCCAGGGATTGGTCCCTCTTGACCACATGTCCAAAATACATAAGATGTAGTCTAGCCATCCTTGCTTCCAAAGAGCACTCTGATTGCATTTCTAGGAGAGAACAGTTGGTTCTTTGGGCAGTCATCTCCAGCATCATAATTCAAAAGCATCAATTCTTCTCCTATCTCCCTTACTCACTGTCCATTTTTCACAACCACATGATGCAACTGAAGATATCACAGCATGAATCTGGTGCACCTTTGTCTTCAATATGACATCTTTACTTTTCAAAAATACTTTCAAAAGGTCTTTTGCCACAGCTCTTCCAATGCAATGCATCTTTTGATTCTTGACTGTTGTTTTTGTGTGTGTTGATTGTAGAACCAAGTAAAACAAAATCTTGGACAAAAATCAATCTTTTCTCCATTTCTCATGAAATTGCTTACTGACCATCCCAGGCTTTAAATGGAATATTCTGACTATGATTTAATTTTTTTTTTTTTTTTGTACTCAATGGTTGAACCCAGGGCCTCATGCATGCTTCTTGCAAGCACTCTATCACTAAGCCATACCTTCAGGTCAATTTTTACTTTGTACTTTGAGATAAGGTCTCACTAAAGTACATGAGCTGCCTCTGGCCTGGAACTTGTGATCCTACTGCCTCTGCTTTCAATTCCTGAGATTATAGGCATTAGCCACAGAACCTGGCATGATTTAACCAACCTACCTACCTACCTTTCTTTCTTTCTCCACTGGGGGGGGTGGGGGTTGAACCTAGGCCTCACACTTGCATACTCTGCAAGCACTGTACCATTGAGCTGCACCTCCAGCCCTTTTACTTTTTGAGACAGGTTCTCATTAAATTATGCAGGCTGCCTCTGGTCTCCAATATGTGATCCTCTTGCCTCTGCAGTCGCTGAGATTACAGGTGTGAGTTCCCATGGCTGGCCAAAACACTACAGAGTTTATTTTGGTTTGTTTTGGTTTTGGCAATACTAGGGAGCTGAACACAGGGCCTCATGCATGCTTTTTGAAAGTGCTCAAAAAATTGAGTCATACTCCTAGACCTATTTATTCACTTTTGAGACAGGGTCTCACTAAGTAGCCCAGACTGCTCTCAATATATTTTTTTTTTTTTTTTTTTTTTTGCAGTACTGGGGGTTGAACCCAGGGCCTCGCGCCTGCATGCTCTGCAAGTGCTGGACCACTGAGCTGCACCTCAGCCCATTTTTTTTTTTACTTTTTGAGACAGGGTCTCGCTAAATTACGCAGACTGCCTCTGGTCTCGAACTTGCGATCCTCCTGCCTCCGCCTCCCGAGCCACTGGGATTACAGGCATGCGCCAGCACGCATGGCCCCCTAATTTTTTTTTTAACAGTACTTGAGGGTGAACCTAGAGCCTCACACAAACTTTGCAAGTATTCTACTACTGTGCTGCATCCTCAGCCCATTTTTTTATTGTTTTATTTTGAGACAAGATCACAGTAAATTACGCAGGCTGCTTCTGGCCTCAAACTCAGAATCCTCCCCACCTTCAGAGTTACTGGAATTACAGGCATGCAAAATTGCTCTCAAACTCTTAAAAGCTGCTCTCAAACTCTTAATCTTCCTGCCTCTGCCTCTGTCTCCAAGTGCTAGGATTACAGGCATGTGCCACCACACCCAGCTGATTCAACCTTTTTATTTTTAGATATCTCAGGGTCATTACTGTGTTCATTAGTAAGAATGCTGAAAAAGAGTAATACCCTCAGGAATGACTGCATTGTAACCGGGATATAATATATTGCCCTGTGTCATTGGCCTTAGTCGATGAACATTGACAAGTTTTTATAACGGAGTTTTGACTCTGAATTCACTCTTATACTATGCCTAGTTGGAGCTTGCTTGCCTTGCTGCTTGCCTTAATTCTAGAGTTATAATGGTTTGAAGGAGAGAGACACCTCAGCTAGCTGGGGGAAAAAGGAAAGAAAAGCTTCACAAAGGAAGTTTCACATCAAAGGCCCTAAAACATAAGTTAAGAACAATAATTAGAGATCCAAGTGGATCACTTAAGATAGAAAAAAACCAACACAAGCAAAGATATGGAAGTAAAATAACAGATACAAAGGGCAAGTAGTTCTAATGACCCAGAAAATACAATAAAATCTAAGGATATGGCAATAAATGGATTTGCCCAAACTGCCCATGGGAGGCTGGATTGTACCTAAACATATAATGAGGAGCCATGGAAAGTCTTTGCAAAAAAAGTGACAGCATGGAAGTGGTAACAGTATATGTGAAGATAGGAGAAAAGAAAAAAATGTTAGGGGGCCTCTAAGGTAGTTGACAGGAACATCAATGGCCCCAATCAGTGTGATGACAGAGTTGAAAGAAGCCAATGCTAGAACAGTGTGGAGGTAAGATCAATAAGACCTGCAACCAACTGAATACTGGAGAAAAGAAAAAAGGCAAGAAGTGACTTTAAGTGCAGCTCTGTGATGGCTGAGAACTATTTTTCCAAATAGCTGATATTAATTTGAAGTGACAATGGTAAATGAAGTGTTACTGTGTTTCTTTCCTGACAACTTTAACTTCATCGGAAGGAAGCAGTACTACTACTTGTACTGCTTTGCTCCACATTGGGCAAAGGTACCTCTCAATCTGATGTCATCAAACTACCTTTTGTACAACCTCATCTCCCGTTTTTTTTCCAGTAAGAATCCCCTGGAACCATCTTTGTGCCTTTCAAGTTCTTCCCTGTGACCTTTACCATTCTCACTTTCCTTCTGCTCACTTCTCTCCCATCAGCCAGGCCTACCAACCCTTTGTGGCCCAAATCAAACCAGTTTCCTTATGAAATCTTCCCCAAACACACGTGGTTCTCCTTCTCATGATTCCTTTCCTTTTTTTTTTTTTTTTTTTTTTTTTGCGGTACTGGGGGTTGAACCCAGGGCCTCGCGCTTGCATGTTCTGCAAGTACTGGGCCACTGAGCTGCACTACCAGCCCATTTTTTTACTTTTTGAGACAGGGTCTTGCTAAATTACACAGACTGCCTCTGGTCTCAAACTTGTGATCCTCCTGCCTCTGCCTCCCAAGCCTCTGGGATTACAGGCATGCACCACCGTGCCCAGCAACCTTTTCATGATTTCTTACATTACCTATGGTCTTGGAATTCTAAAGACAACATCACTAGTTATCATTTTCATGTGTGATTTATTCCCACAACTACATTACAGGCTCATGAGAAAAATATTTTGAATCTTAAATGTCTGAGTTCCTCTCAATCCCTTGCACCAAATATGTACTCCATAAATACTTGATTGTTGAGCAAGTCAATCAGTCTTTAAGAACATGCATGTCTTGTTTCATCATTAATAACTTCATTTTATGAAACCATAGTATGATGTTTAGACTTGTGAAAAGGAGAAATTCACCACTTAATAATTCAAAATATCTTTGTTGCCATCTGGTCACAATTTGTTTTCACCAGCTTCCTTTTAATCCTCTGTGGACTTGAAGGTGCACCACCGAAACTATATAGTCATGACATCTATTTTACTTTTAGTGGGCTTTCAACCTTCATGTCCAACTATCTATACTACAGATAAGTCAAAGTAAATCACAGATGTACAGAAATGTCATGATGAAACTCATTAAGTTGTACACTAAAAAAAAAAAACAAAAACCAAAGTCAAACAAACAAGCCCCCAAAGTATATCACAGAAAAGTGTGTTAAGTATTCTTTACTTTCTAGGATAACAGCTGCCTTCACTGATTCCTCCCTCAGTTAATTACAATGACTCAGTTTTAACCTTTCACTCTCTCTTCCTATGTAAGAGAAACAAACAAAAATGAGGTTTACTGAGGAATCATAAAAATGGGCACTGTTGTAAAATTCCAACGTGGCCAGCGGATACTCTACAAAACAAACCTGCTTTCCAGGCTAGGATATTTTCTCATGCAAATAAGATCACCAAGAAGACAGACAATGGGGAAAAATGCCACAAAGAAAGGAAGAAGTACTTTGTCAATCAAATTGACCCTGGTCCCTTTGAAGATCAAGTTTATGGGAGAGCAGTAAGCAATAACCGCTACCCCAATGATGCTGATTCCCTTTCAGGCTTTCCGGGGACTTTTTCTTCCTCTTCCCACAACAGGGCCCGAATGATCACGTCTTTCCCCTGAACCAAAGGTCTCGGCGCTTTGGGGTCTCGCACGTAGGTGACCTCAGGCCGCTCAACCAGCATCTGGCTGGCCCTCTTCTAGCCCTGGCAGCCGCAACCCTGAGGGTAGTCCAGAGGCAAGTCTTCCAGCCCAAGGGACCTCAGGGCCAAGCCGACCCCTACTTCCCCAGCAAAAGCGCGCGGGCTGGGCGCCCCGCCCGCCCCGGGACCGCGGCAGGGGGGAGGGGCGGGCAGCTACCGTTAGCTGCGGTCTCTGTTGCGCCCCGAAGCGCGCAGGGTACGTCCTTACCGCAGCTGAGAGGGAGGTCGGGGACAGGCGGCGCCCGGCCCCACGCGGGTAGAGAAGGCGAAGGCGGTGGCGCAGCCGGCGGCGACAGCCGCGGGGAACCCCAGCGGGCGCCCAGGACGCGGTGGGCTGCATGGGCGCCGCCATAGTGGGGACGCAGCGGCGGGCGGAGCGCACGGCCACGGTCCGGGACGGCGGGACCACCAATCCCGCTCTCCGCCTCTGCTCCCTCACCGGGGGTCGGGCATCCACAGCCAATGAGCACGCGGGAGTCAGGCGGGGCGCCAGGTTGACCAATGAGGGGTTGCGCCGCAGGGGCGGGCGGGCAGAGGCCGGAGTAGCCCAATAGGCACCAGCGCCCCTATGTCTCTAACCCGCGGCCGCCTGCAGCAGGGTCTTGGGTTTGGGGAGGTCCAGTACGTGGGGCTGCTGCAGGTGGAGCGAGCCTGGTGTGCAGGTGCAGCGCGGGTGTCCTTATCTTCCGGGACACGTCCTGTCGCCCAGAGGAAACTTCTTCCTCCGGATCCGCAGCACAGACGGTCTGCGGTTAGTTTCGGTCGCTCTGAGAACCCAGCCACTCTAGAGCCTTGTTCCTCGCCCGGGTGAGGTACGCAAAATGCAAGGTGCTCACAGTCATTCCATACCTAGAACGCCTCATCTTGCCTTCCAGGTCTTGTGCGCCGCCAGGCTGCTCCTTGAGACCCAGGGTTTGGATCTCCGCGGCCCTGCCCAACCCTGTGGATACGACGGCATGGAGACTCAAGCTGCTCTCAGGTTACCAGAATCCCGTAGAAATTTTGTAGTCAGGGCACACGGCCACCCCACCCACCAGCTCTGAAGGTCCCACCTTTCACCTCACTCCCTCATTCCCACAGCTAAGCCCTGGCATTATTAGCCTAAGTCAAAATTAAAGTCTGAATTCCCTGAAAAGAGGTTGGGATAGTTTAAACTGTCATCTTTGGACCCACCCAAAGACCCTGCCTTAGTAAAGGAAGGCGATCTGCACTGACAGAAAGGCCGGAGGGGGCCTGCCAGGTGGGGCAGGGCGGGGAGATGCGGCCTTTGGCTGAGGTCATTCGGAGAGCAGACTGTAAGAGCCAATGCTGGATTTGTAGCCCAGTGGCAGAGCATGTGCTTTAGCATGCTCAAGGCCTTTGTGGATTCCCAGCGTCAAAACAAAAAAGCACAAGCCAGTTTTAAGAATTGGGGAAGTGCCATCCCCCCTTTGAGCTTGGTTTCCCCAGGGTTATCACACTGACCAAAGTGAAAAGTGCAAAGTTTCTACAACAGTGGTTGCCTTTTGAGCAAGATCTCTGCTGAGATCACATCAAGCACCTAACCCTCCCTGTCCTTCAGCAAGGTTAGGAATAATGAGGTCAGTGAGAGAAGTAGGGAGGTCTGTGACCCTGTGGGGAAAGATGGGGAAGTGTTCCTCCCGTTTAAAGATGTGTGTACCAGGGAACCATTCACTATTCCAGGAAGGCCGGGCTCTACCCAGCCTCCCCAGCCACATCCCCCTGGGAATCCTTAAGGAAAAACAAAAGGGTCAATCTCCACTGCCTTGGCCCCAGGAAGGAGCTGGCTTAGAAAAGCATTTTTGAAATCTTTTGCTCTTCCCTTCTCCCACAATCACTGCCAAGTAGATGTCACCTCCCAATCCTCAGGGACACAAAACAGCATTGACCTGGACAGGGAACCCGACTGTCCATGGCCAGCTATAGCATCTCTGCTGTACCTAAGCCCTGCACTTATTCAGCCCTCTGTGCCCTGAGGCTCCCTTATCCTTGTCCACTTCCACCTGAGAGGCCAACCAGGCAAAGAGGATTGGTCTTCCTCCAGAGAAGCTTCTCACTCACTACAGTCAGCTCAACGAGCTGCTTCAAGACTCCACTGGGGAATGAGTCTCTTGCTCTTCAAGTACCTAAAACACACCATTCTTTCAAATTGATTCCACATGTGTAGAATACAAATGGTGGCACGGACTTAGTCCAGCTCAGTAAAGATAGACCAAATGGGGTAGAAGTAAATCAAACTCTATTAAGACGATTCGGTGAGCTTGTCCTTTCTCCTTACCTCCTCCTGGCCATCTCCAAGGTAGGGAAAGCTAAAAATGTCATAGCCAGAAGCTATCCCTGTGGCCCACCCCACTTGGCCTAATACAGAAACAGACAAGGAAGGGAACCCATCACTTTGGAACAACTTCCTAGACTCTGCCTCACTGATTTTCTTTTTGTTGATTTTATTTTTTCAGACAGTATCTCACCATGTAGTCCTGGCACTTGCTGTGTAGACCAGGCTGGCCTTGAATTTACAGTGATCCTTCTGCCTCAAGCCTCTTGAGTGCTGGAATTATAGGCATGTGCCACCATGATGGGTTTGCCTCTTATTCTTAAAATACATGGCCTTGCTCCACAGCCTATGACTCTAGATACACCCCTAGCCTGTCCCGGGCCACTCAGGCTCCACGGGGCAGACACAGCCATTCCTCTGCTCAACATATTTTATTGCTAAGGACAAGGTGATGCACCAGTTTTCAAAATAATTTGGTTTATAGCATTCATACGTAACAAAAAAAGGGAAGTATTATAAATCTGATTCTTGTATACATAGGATATAGTGTGAAGCCCGCCAATCCAGGGCCCAGGCAAACAAATTCAAGAGGAGCAAAACCTGTTTAACCCCTTCAGTGTTGCCCTCTAGTCCCACCCCCCACCCTCAATCTGCTCCCTCCCACCCCTGACCACAGGCATAACTACCCTGCCCCTGGCCTCCAGTGGCCCCAGTTCATCCTAACCCCCACCCCCAGCCCCTACATGATTGTAATTTTCTGTAGATAGGATCACCCACCAGGCGCTGCCTGCTTCCATCATGAAAATCCTCCCTTCAGAGTATTCCCCACCCACACCCTCTAATACTGTGCCATGGTGGCTCTGTGCCTAGAGTCTGTGAGCACAAACCATGTTACCCCTATGTTCTCCTTCAAGGGAGGACAAAGAGGTGGCATCAGCTTCTTAGCATCATCTCAATACTGCAGATCTGCCAACACTCTCGAGACCATTCCAGGCCTGAACAGATGGTGCACCCACCTCTAGCCAACCCCTCAGGGACCCTTACTCAGCTCAGCTGAGGGTAGAATTTCACATTTTGTTTGCCCTGCATAGGCAAGGAAAAAAGTAAAGGCCAGGGGCTGGCAGAAGCTGGTCCAGACCAAACAACACTCACACACACACACACACACACACACACACACACACACACACCCCTCCCTCTCTCTCTCTCTCTCTCTCTCTCTCTCTCTCTCTCTCTCTCTCACACACACACACACACACACACACACACATAAATATAAAAGGGGAGTTGGGTCAAGCACCAGCACTTCTGCCTAGGTGGTACAGGTGATTGGTAGGAAGCTAAGACATAGGCCAGGATAAGGGCAACCAGCCCAGCTGGCACAAGTGGCCCCCTTTTGGACTGGGGGCCAACGCAGTCACAGCATTCCAGTGTCATCCCCTTAGCTAGAAGATCAGCAGCTGCTGCCAAATGTCCAAAAACAGTCTGTCGTTTCACTACAGCAGAAGGTGATGAGGGTGGGGTGAGAATGTGATGGGGTCAGTTATTTCATTCCTTTTTCATTTCTTTTTACAACTTCACTTTTAGATACTTCTGAGTTCCAAGTGTCTGCTGTGCTGTGGAACCCCAGAGTGCTCTCGCCTGGATGGCTGGGAACCTCTTGGACCCTGGAAGCATCTATTCCATGATGGCCCGGTATAGTGCAGGCTCAATATAATCTTCCCGGTATCTTGAGTTGATGACTCGTTGCCGTTTCTTTTCTTGCTTAACCTCTTTCTCTGTGAAAATCTCATTGAAGCGCATGTCTGAGGCTACTGACTGTAGAAGAATAGGCAAACCAAATCATCACTTTGTGGTCAACTACACCAAAACAAAACACATACTCTTGCCATGTTCCCTCTTCCTACACAGGAGCCAAGGGCACACAGAAAACACACACTCACCAGTCTAGACTTGACTCTCTTGGGAAGCTCTTCATCCAGCGTGTACACATCATCTCTCTTAACAACAAGCTGTGAGCCATCTTCAAACTCCACCTGCCAAAGAAACACCACCAGGCAGACCTCTAGCTCAGTAATGGTTGTTACAGACCCACTCATTCTCTCAGGACTAAAGATCTGTGTCTCACCGAAGAGGAAGCAATGAATTAATCAAATACCTGCCCACCCCTGACACCTGAGCAAGAACCTCTGGCTACCTGGTACATCTGGATTGGGTGAGAAGCCACAAACTTAGCTCCATAGACTTGGCCATCTGTCCATCTCACTTGAACCACTTCCCCTTCAGCAGGAGGACCCAACTGAAGACAGTCCTGGCTCTGAGGAAAAAGGAAAGGAGAGTAAAAAGAAGGTCTCCTGGAGCACAATGGTAACTGATACCAAATCAAGGAAGAATGAGCCAGGATGAATTCCTGTTCAGATGTTCCAAGCAAGGCAGCTTGCTATGGGGCTGAAAGATGCAATAAAGAACTGCTTACTAAGTCAAAGTTTGCCCCATGTGTCTGCCCCCTGCTGCTTCTAGGTGACAAAAAAGACCAGCTGTGATAAACTTAGTAAGCACAGAAGCAGGTGCTTCTCACATCTTCTCCTCCTCCTATCTTCTCAACTGTCCCTGTCAGGGCTCTCCAAGGCTCTGCCATGAAGAAACACTAGAACTGTACTCAACTATATTTTAAGAAATGTGTTCTGAAAATACAGGCAAAGTAAAAAAGCTCACCTACCATGAGGATTGGCAAAGTACATTAGAACTTTTACTCCTTCTAAGCCAGGTGCAGTGGTGCATGCCTATAATCCCAGTGACTCGGGAGATGGAGGCAGGAGGATTGCAAGTTTGAAGCCAGAGGCAGCTTGTATAGGGAGACCTTGTCTCAAATAAAAAGTAAAAATCAAACAAACAAAAAATATGGGGGCTGGGGGTGCTGCTCAGAGGTAGAGCACTTGCAAAGCATATGTAAGGCCCTGGGTTCAATCCCCCAGTACTGCAAAACAAACCAGAAAAACCCTTTTATTTCTTCTTGAGGGGGGTGTCTTAAGGTGAATCCTCAGTGTATTTCAGCATAAAGCTAAATACATAGTGGACAGTCAGGGTGCAAGTATGGTGGTTGGAAGGCAGGTATGACAGGTACAGTTGGGAGAAGATCCTTCGGGACATGGCCTAAAAAGTACACACGAGAGAGGGGAGTAGGAAGTGACTCTACAAGGATGTTGATGTTCACAACTGCTCTGGTGAGCATGTTGTATGACAAGAGCTAGAAAAGGTTCTATCCTGTCTTGCCAGTTCACTTATCAAATAGAAATGGTTCTACTTTACATTGCCAATTCAAGAGGCAATCAATAAATATATTTTATATGCACCTAAGAATTAAGAAGAAACTGCTTCCACTCCCAACTACCCAAGAAACCTAAGATGGACATTGTAACTGGCCAAGTGCATAATCTTTGATGAATCATTTAAGTTCTCTGCAATTCAGTTTTACCTCCTATAACAGCAGTTCTCAAAGTGCAGTCCATAAACTTTTGAGGGGTTTCTGAGACACTTTCAGGGAACATGTGAGGTCATAACTAATTTCATAGTATTAGAACACTAGGCTTTTTCAGCATGTTGACATTTGCAGTGATGGTGTAAAATCTACCACGGGTACAACTGGCCAAGTGCACAAAGCAAGCTCTACCAGCTGTGAATGCATTCTTCACCACTCAGAATTTAAGGGGGAAAAAGAAGCCTGGTTTCACATAAGTGTCCCTTGATGAAGGAATAATGATTAATTTGTTACATCTTAATGCTTGAATGCATGTGTAAGTGTTCATAAGACACTTTGGGCTGCCCTGTGGCAGTTTGATGATTAGAGGAAAACCACCTGTATTTGGGCTGGGGATATAGCCCAGTGGTAGTACACCTGCCTATTGTGCTTGAAGCCCTGGGTTAAACCCCCAATATTGATAGAAAAAAAAAAGTAATAATAAAGAAAATAAACCACCTGTGTAGTTGTGTAATTATGTTTGAGTTGTGAGTTGCATTGTTGTTATTGTTAGGTGCCATGGAGTCAGTGTCCGACTTATAGCGACCCTATGAACAACAGGCGAAACACTATTGTTAGTGCTTCTCTGCTGTTCATAGGGTTTTCAATGGCAGATTGACTTTTGGGAGTGGGTTGCCCAGTCCTCCTCCCAAACCTACGGTATCTGGTGTTTCCCAGTGGTCTCCTATCCAGGTACTAACCAGGCCTGACCCTGCTTAGCTTCCGAGATCTGATGGGATCGGAAGCCACAGTGCTACGGATGCAGGCATAAGCTGCATTAGCTGCCCTTTTTCATGAAACATCAGCTTTATGTGGGGGGGAGAGAAGGCTGACAGACAAACTACCATTCTTGAGATTTGGGTGTTTAGCAGATAGCTTCCTGAAAACGAATGAAATGAGCCTGTCACTTCAAGTAAAACAACAGACGGTATCTATTGCCAATAATAAAATTCAAGCTTCTGAGCAAAAATTAAAATTTCACAAGTGCTTTATCACTGTAAGTTTGAAGCTTCCCAGAATTTAGTGTTTTCTAATAAGACAAGCTGACACTAATAAAGGTGATTTTCTTATATTAATAAAATTTAACAACATTTGGAAGATCTCCATAGCCAAGTGCACCAATATTTTATAAATGACCAATGTACAGTGTTACAGAATGAGGCATGAGTGAAAGGCCTATTGTCTGAGACAGACCAATGCATTTTAATTTAAAAGTATAAGTTCAATGACCTGTTTTCAGAGTCCACACTATAACTAACTTTTAAAACACTGCCACTTGTTCAGTTTTGATAAAATATCAGAAAAGTATTAATTATCTGGAAGGCTACTAAAATCCTCTTTCATTTTCCAAATATGTATCTGTGTGAGGCACAATTTTCCTCCTGTACTTTAATCAAAACAACACAGCACAACAGATTATAGTGACATAAAAGAGATTTGTAAAATCAGAGAAAAATGGCATTTTTCATGCTAGTTGTTTTTGTTTTAGAAAAATATTTCTTGAGCCAGGCACGGTAGTACATACCTATAATACCAATGACTTGGGAGGCAGAGTCAGGAGGATCCCAAGTTCAAGACCAGAGGCAGTCTGCATAATTTAGCGAGACCCTGTCCCAAAAAGTGAAAAATGGGCTGGAGGTGCAGCTCAGTGATACAGCACTTGTAAAGCATGCAAGTGCAAGGCAACCCCCAGTATCACACACACACACAAAAAAAAAAAAGAAGAAGAAGAAGAAAAAGAAAAAAGAAAAACATCTCTCATTAAAACAGATATTACTTAATCTCAACTTTAGCTGGGTGCTGTGGCATATGCCTATAATCACAATGGCTGGGGAGGCAAAGGCAAGAGGTATCCCAGGTTTGAGACCAGAAGCAGCCTATGCAATTTGTTGAGACTATCTCAAAATAATAAGAATAATAATAAAAAAGAAGCAGGGTATGGTAGGCACATCTGTAATCCCAGCACTTGGGAGGTAGAGGCAGGAGGATGAATTCAAGTTAAAGGCCAGCCTTGGTTACTTACATAGTGAGTTCCAGGCCAGGCTAGGCTACAGAGTGAGACCATATCTCAAAAAATGGAAGAAAAGGAGGAAGGAAGGGAGGGAAGGAGGGAGAGAGAGAAAAAAGAAGGAAGGAAAGGGAGGGAAAGAAGGGAAGAGAGGAAAGGAGGGAAGGGAGGAAGGGAAAGGAGGGAAAGAAGGGAGATAAGGAGAGACAAAAGGAAGAAGAGGAAGGGAGGGAGGGAGGGTAGGAAGGATGGGTAGGGATGCAGCTTAGTGGTAGAGTGCTTGCCTAGTTATGCACAAAGCCCCCTGGGTTTAACCCCTCAGTAATGCAAAACATCATCAAACTCATCCTCATCATCTCAGTTTTAATTTCTAACAGAGTAAATATTGATAACAGATATAACCCACAAAAACACAGCTCTTAGAGGTCCTCAAAAACTTTGAGAAAAGGGAGTCATGAGTTAGAGAATACCACCTACTTCTCAGAGCCTGCATGAGAAGGGAGGAAACTTGACACACAGCACTTAGCCTACTGTCTAGCATACTGGTAGGAGCTTAATAAATCCTTGCTATATTACTATTATAAATACTCTTATCTGTATGATGACATAAGTCTACCTCATAACTAATTGATGTGCTTTTAGCAATTAAAATAGTTACTGTGGTACAAACATGCGAAATATCCAATTTGTTAAAGAAAGAAAGGGCTTTATTCCTACACCTTGGTGCTTATTCTGCACAAGAAACCTAAACTAAGTTGTGAAGACTGAGCCAGGAAACCCAGGATTTGGTCCAGGTAGGGCCTCTAGTGTCTCAGGTGTTGACAACATAAGCTGGCCAGGGGTGTCTCCAAGAAGTTCCTATGTAGCCCAAAGCCCTCACCTGTGAAAAGCTGAAAGTAGATTATATACATCTATGAAGAGGGCATGGTAGAAAAGAAAGTTGAATAATTCTCCTAAAATCATCACACGGCTGCTAAGCAATTAAGCTTGTGTCAGCATAACTGATTTGATGTTTTTGTTTTTGTTTTTGTTTTCCCAGTCCTGGAGACAAAATCCAGGGCCTTGTACACACTGGGCAAGCACTCTACCATTGAGCTACATCCCCAGCTCTTAGGCACACTGGTTTCATCCCAAGGCCTGGGCTCTTCTCCTGCTCTAGATGCTTTCAGAGATGGTAGAGATTGAAATATATGCATGTTTCAAATAACTGCAGAGAACACTCATTCCCATGAAGTTCTAGGGGAAGCAGGGTGCCCAAGTAGCATATAATTTTCCTTGCAAGGAAAGATGAGAATAAATGTTTCTTTCTGTTTGAAGACTGACTGATGTGACCACAGGACCTGGCCAGAAAAGACGGGTAGGAAAGGCAGGTAGGTAGACCCACAGAAAGTCTGCTAGCCAGACCTAGCAACATTCCAGTCCCAAACTGCCCAGGAAGCTGCTTGCAAACATTACCACTATATCCTCAGGATAAAGATTGTCACTGAAGGAGCCGTCATCAAAGTTGACTTCGTAGAAGGTCTCAGTGGTAAGCCTGACCACCTCACACTGGTAGAAACGCCCATTCTTATGCTTGCTAATAACCTTCTGGCCTGCAGTGATGCTCTGCAAGGCACCCTTGGCACGCTGGAAGAAACAGAGGCTTGGGTTACTCACACATGGAGTTGACAGGCCTGGCAAATGGGAACCAAGATCAACCAGTCCTCCCTCATCAGGGGAAGGTGAGTATAGGAATGGAAAAGTATAAAGGATAAAAGAGACCGGGAGCTGAAACAAGACTTTCCAAATATCCACATCCCAAACAGCATCATATTTTCCTCCATAAATTTCCCTCCTCCTCAGCCCTGACCTGACAAGCCGCCCTTACTCCATGCTTCCTTATCCAAAACTCCCTGAACTTACCCTTGTGACTCCCGTGAAATGAACCAGATAGCATCTACTAATATACACACGCTTAGATACACATCAGAGTGTGAGCAGAGTCTCTAGAGGTGACTGGAAGCCCTGGGCCCTAGACAACGTTCCACACTGACCTGAGCACTAGCTCTACCCTCAGGGTAAGGGCACAGGGACTAAAGTATCCTGAACATCCTCAGATGCAGACAAACTGTCCTCATTATCAGGGCTCTGCCATCTCTGGTGCCCTCCCCTCACTCTTCTCATTCTGAACTTGTCCTTAAAGCAAACGGGATCACAAAGCCTGTGTTGGGCTCATGTCCACCCACTGCCAACAAGCTGCCTGAACACTATTCTAGCCATGCTGGCCTCCTCTCTACTCTCTGAGTACATGTGCTCCCATCTCAGGGCCTTTGCTGTTCCCTCCACCTGAGATGCCAAACCCCAGCTGTCTACACACTGGCTCCCCACTTCCCATGTCTACTCACTGAGGCCATGCCTTACTATCAATGCCTCAAATCCCCTTATCCTGCTTTATGCTGATCTGCTGCAGTTTTCACCATCTGATACAATGTGTATTTACAACTTGCCTATATATCTTTCAACTATACAATATGTACCTCATAAAATATGGGGGTAGGGACGCTTTTTTCTTGTCCACTGATAAATTCCTAGTGTCTACAACTGTGTCTGGCACACAGCAGATGCTTGATAAATACCTGAAGAATGAATTAATAAAAGAAATACTCAAAGGCAGCTGTGGTATTGCACACCTGTAATCCTAGAAACTCAGGAGATGGAGGCAGAATAGTGAGTTAGAGGCCAGAAGCAGCCTGCAAAACTTAACAAAACCAGCCGGGCATGGTGGTGCACACCTGTAATCCCAGTGGCTCAGGAGGCGGAGGCAGGAGGATCACAAGTTCGAGACCAGAGGCAATCTGCATAACTTAGCGAGACCCTGCCTCAGAAAGTATAAAAATGGGCTGAGGGTGCAGCTCAGTGGTCCAGCACTTGCAGAGCATGCAAGCACGAGGCCCTGGGTTCAACCCCCAGTACCACAAAAAAAAAAAAAAAAAAAAAAACCCACAACTTAGCGAAACCTTGTCTCAAGATAAAAAATAAATAAAGGGTCTGGAGACACAGTTCAGCGCTGGAAAGCCCTGGATTCAACCACCTAGAACTATAAAAACAAAACAAAACAAAAAAACCCTCCACAGCACTTCAACTTCCTCAGGACATTAGCAGTCTACACCTATCAACATGAGCATGCAGAGTATACTGATGATAATCACCAATCCCTTTGGATTTCCCGGCCACAATTTGGGGTGTGTTGTTACTTCGGGCTCTTTCACTCTTCCACAGTCTCATTCTCATACTGAATATTATTCCATCTTCCTAAGGTCTCACCCTGCCCCCATGTGTTTGTCAGTTGGCCATGCTTTGGGGGCTTACGCAAGCTGTGATGCTCAAAGTTATGCCACTGGTATTACAGATGCCAAAAGGGCCACTCATGATAGACGGTTTCAGCTGGGCTTCCAGACTCAGACAGACTAGGGAGAAAAATATGGCTAACCAACTCTCAAAACAGCCATTGAAAACCTTATGAACAATGGAGAGACATGGTCAGATATAGTGCCAGAAAATGAGCCTCCCAGGTTGGAAGATACTCAAAAGTCAACTGGGGAAAAGTTGCCTCCTCAAAGTAGAGTCTACCTTAATGACAGGAATGGAGTAAGTCCCAGGGATTTCCATTTGCTGATGTGACACAACTCAAAATGAAAACAACTGTAAACATCTATTAGTAGGAATGTGGAATATACGTAGTATGATTCTAGGAAAATTAGAAATGGTCAAAGGGAAATGGAGTGCGTAAACATTGACATTGTAGGCATCAGTGAGCTAAAATGGACTGGCCTGGGCTGATTTCAGACAATCATATCGTATACTATGCCAGAATGACAGATTAAAGAGAAATGAGGTTGCATTCATCATCAAAAAAGACATCTCAAGATCTGTCCTGAAGTACAATGCTATTAGTGATAGAATAATCTCCATATACCAACAAGGAAAGCTAGTTAATATAAGAATTATTGACATTATGATTATGTACCCACCACGAAGGCCACAAATGAACAAGGGGAAGATTTTTTGCCAACTTCTGCAATCAGAAATAGATTGAATATGCAATCAGGATGTACTGGTAAATACTGGTGACTAGAATGCAAAAGTTGGAAACAAAGAACAAGGCTCAGTAGTTGGAAAATATGGTCTTGCTGACAGAAATGATGCTGGAGATGACATGGTAGAATTCTGCCAGACCAATTACCTTTTTATAGCAAATACATTTTTTCACCAACCTAAACGGCAACTATACACATGGAATTCACCAGATGGAATATACAGGAACCAAATTGACCACATTTGTGGAAGGAGACGATGGAAAAGCTCAAAAGTCAGAACAAGACCAGGTACTAATTGTGGATCAGACCATCAACTGCTCATATGCAGGTTCAAACTGAAGAAATTAGAACAAGTGTACATGAGCCAAGGTTATGACGTTGAGCATATGCCATCTGAGTTCAGAGACCACCTCAAGAACAAGTTTGATGCATCAGACACTAATGATGAAAGACCAGAGTTGTAGTATGACGTCAAAGACATCATTCATGAGGAAAGAAATAGGTATTAAAAAGACAGGAAAAAAAGAAAAGACCAAATTATGTGTGAAAAGAGACTCTGAAACTTGCCCTTGAATGTTCAGCAGCTAAAGTAAAGGGAAGACATGACGAAGTTAAAGAACGAAACAGAATATTTCAAAGGGCAGCTGGAAAAGACAAAATCAAATATTATAATGACATATGCAAAAAGCTGGAGATAGAAACCCAAAAGGGAAGAACATGCTCTGTTTTTCTCATGCTTAAGGAATTCAAGAAAAAAATTGAAGCCTTGACTACCAATAGTGAAAGATTCTGCAAGGAAAATACTAGACACAGGAAATTTCAAAATAAGATGGGAGGAATACAGAGTGTTTATACAAAAAAGAATGGTGGATGACCAACCATTTCAAGAGGTTGCATATGATCAGAAATCAGTGGTACTGAAGGACCAGGTGGAAGCTGCTTTGAAGGAATTGGCAAAACACAAGAGTCTAGAAGTGACAAAATCCCAACAGACATGTTTCAGCAAACAGATGGAGCACTACAGGTGCTCACTTCTTTATGCTAAGAGATTTAGAAAACAGCTACCTGGCCAACTGACTGGAAGAGATCCATATTTGAGCCTATTTCCAAGAAAGGTGATCCAATTATTGAACTATATCATTAATATCACACAGAAGTGAAATTTTGCTAAAGATCATTCAAAAGCAGCTAGAGCAGTATATAGACAGGGAACTACTAGGAAATCAAACTGGATTCAGAAGAGAGCACGGAGCCAAGGACATCCTTGCTTATGGCAGATGGATATTAGCCAAAAGCAGAGAATACCAGAAAGATGTTGATGTTTTATTGACTATGGAAAGGCATGTGACTGTGTGGATCACAACAAATCATGGATAACATTGCAAAGTATGTGAACAGTAAAGCACTTAATTGTACTTATGAGGACTCTGTACATGGATCCTGAGGCAGTTGTTTGAACATAACAAGGAAACAGTGCCTGGTTTAAAGTCAAGAAAGGTATACATTAGGGCTGCATCCTTTCACTATACCTCTTCAATCTCTATGCTGAGCAAATAATCCAAGAAGGTGGACTTTATGAAGAAGAATTTGGCATCCTGATTGGAGGAAGACTCAGTAACAACCTGGGTTATGCAGAAGACAAAACTCTGCTTGCTGAAAGTGAAGATGATTTGAATCATTTACTGATGAAGATCAAGGAACACAGCCTTCAGTATGGATTGTGCCTTAACATCAAAACAAAAATCCTTATAACTGGGTCAGTACACAACTTTACTATTAATGGAGAAAAGACTGAGACTGTCCAAAATTTAGCTTTACTGGGTTCTATAATCACCCACAGAAGCAGAAGTCAAGAAATTAAAAGATGCACTGCACAGGAAAAGCTGTTGCAAAAGACCTCTTTAAAGTGTGGAAAAGTAAAGATGTTACATGGAAGACGAAGGTGTGCCTGATTCGTGCCATGGAATTTCCAGTCACATGACATGGTTGTAAAAGCTGGACATTGAATAAGGGAGACAGGAAAAGAATTAATGCTTTTGAATTACGGTAATGGAGACAAATATTAAGTATACCATGGACCATCAAAAGAACCAACAGATCTGTCCTATCCTAAGTGCAAACAGAGTGTTCCTTGGAAGCAAAGATGGCTAGATTGTGTCTTACATATCTTGGACATGTTATAAGGAGGGACCAATCCCTGGAGGAGGACATCATGTTTGGGAGAGTTGCAGGTCAACAAAAAAAAAAAGAAGAAGAAGAAGAAGATGATGATGATTCTCAACTAGCTGGATTGACACAATGGCTTCCACCTTGGGCTTAAACGTAAAAAAGATCATGTACCTGGCACAGAATCAGGGGCTGTTTCATTCTGTTGTACACAGGGTTGCTGTGAGTCAGACCTGACTCAACAGTACCTAATAACAACAAGGTCTCACCGGTATCACTGACCACTTCTCATGCTCAGTAAACACTTTTATGTATAAAGAGAATCTGGTCAACAAATGAGGACTTTTCTGTGATCTCAGATGTCAGAGTGGAAAGTTCCTTCCTTTGGACTGGCTCTTTACTGTGTTTTTCCTTTGATTATCATACTTGCTGTGCTGCTGAAAGTCTATGTGGTCATCTCTCCCACCGGATCGTAACTCCTTGGTAGCAGAGTATTTCCCACCTACAGTATGGTTTCTGAACTGGTTTGGGGTCCTCAGTGACCACCACACTAGACCTGCCTTCTCTGGAGTAGTATGTGGCCCTCTTACGCTTCCACTGGCTGCTTTCATTGCTCTACATAGGGGGACTCAGTAGAGACCAGTTTCCAATAGAAACTGTGTTTAACTATCCTGCTAAAACCTGGTAAGGTCTAAATCTCTATACTCATTATCCCAACTACCTGCTGGATCCTCAACTGAATGTTCTGGAGACCATTTTTCATCACTCACCACCCCCTTTCCCTGGCAAAACAGCCCTGTTTTAGTTCAATACCTGGCTGCAGTTAGTATCATCATCATATTTTTATCCTTTCCACCTCTCAAAGAAGTGAAACCTTGAATCATCTTCAGGTCATATTCCTTCTCCCCTTCCTCATCCTTTTCCTGTTTTCATCACCTCTCAGTCAACAAACCATGTCAGTTCCATCTGTTTGGGATTTGGGGATTAGACATGTTCTTAAAACTTTGCCTATGTGTTTCCAATTCAGACCTGACTCTCTGCCAGGCTATATTCCCTATCTCAAATTCTGGTTCCTTGAATCCCCTCTTCAAATATCCAGTAGGGTAACTATTTAAAAATATGGTTTGGCTAAGAACCATGGTACAGTCTTGTAATCTCAACAACCTGGGAGGCTGAGAATTAGAACTTGAGGCCAGAGGTGGGCTATGCAATTTATCAAGACCCTATCTCAAAGTAAAAAATAAAAAAGGGGCTAAGGGTACAGCTCAGTGGCGGAGCACCTGGGTTTAATCCCCCAGTACTGCATAAATAAATAAATAAATAAATAAATAAATAAATAAAAACTAATTATTTTTTAGATATATATGGTTCAAATCCAAGTACTGTGACGTATGTCACAGGATTACAGAATCCTAGCCACTCTGGAGGCTCAAGCTAGAAGATCATGAGTTTGAGGCTAGAGATAGCCTAAGCAACTTCGTAAGACCCTGTCTCAAGATAAAAAATAAAAAGGGAAGCCAGGCAGTGGCGCAAACCTATAATCCTAGCGACTCAGGAGGTAGAGGCAGAAGAATCGCAAGATCGAGACCAGAGGCAGTCTGCGTAATTTAGCGAGACCCTGTCTCAAAAAAAGTAAAAAAAAAAATGGGCTGAGGGTGCAACTCAGTGGTACAGCACTTGCAAAGCATGCAAGCATGAGGCCCTGGGTTCAACCCCCAGTACCACAATAAATAAATAAACAAATAAATAAATAAGGGAATCTGGGGGTGCACCTCAGTAGTAAAACACTTGCCTCGCATGTGCACAGCCCTGGGTTCAACATCCTCTAACACTCCAAAAGGGAAAAAAGGGTACAAAATCATAATATTCAAAAAGTTCTCTTTATCCAATGGAAGAGAAGTCAGACTCTTAAGTATGACAGTCCAGGGCCTATATCCTACAGTACTGCTCGCTTCCCAAGTATCATCCTCTACCCACCATGCACCCAGAACCAGTGTTACACCTCCATTCTTCCAAGACTTGCTCCTTCTGCTTCTGAAACACCGACTGCTCTGCTTCTCACAATTTCTTCTTATGTTCAAAACCCACCCAGACCATTTCATTTCTCCCTTAATGTTCCATATATCTTTCTCCACACCAGCTATGCCCCTGACACTAGAGTAAGTAAAAAGGACACCCAGATTAATAAGATATGGACTCTCAAGTTTATCCTAGTGGAGAAGCACACAAGTAAACAGATAATCCAAAGGAATCAGCCATAGCCATTTAGGGCTACTGAATCATGAAATACAAGGCAGGGAGTAGCAATGGACAAGGACTACCTCTTAACTGCTTATTCATTAGCACTCTCTATCAAGCATAATGTTTGAGGACATGTTTGTGGACACAATACATGGGCAGCATGCAGAGAAAGCAACCCTGAAAACTGACAAGAAGACACTAGAATGACACCCTCCCTCACCTCCAAGTTGGGAATCTTGTGCCGAAAACAGGTAATGAAGACAACAAAAGGCCAGTCGTCAGGCTGCATCATCACTCCCGCAGCCTGCGCACAGCTCACATGAAAGGCAGTTGGGCAGCGGCCATGAGAACATTGCACACAGCAACCAGCGTTTCTTTTCCTTCGCTTTTTACAGAACACACATTTCTGCACATAGAAGAAGAAAGCCAATTATTCCAGGAACTGACAGTTCAGCCTCCTCTACTGCTCCCCCTCTCAAATGTACTGGTCCAAGGGATCAAGAGCCTACCCTCCTCCCAAAATATGAGGGCATACAAGCCTTTTCTAAAACTCACGTCTGATCACGGGTCTCCTCATTAAATTATTTAACCACAGACTGAGAATCACAAACTGACCAAAACCAAGAAGAGTAAAGGCGGCCACTAAGTCCAGTAAAAGAGCATTGTGCTGTCAGGAGCCACAGCACATGCCTATAATGCCAGCGACTAGGGAGACTGAGGGGCAGGAGGATCCCAAGTTCAAGGCCAGAGTAACATAGTGATTTAGCAAGACCCTGTGTCAAGATTTATGGGGGGGGGCTTAGGGGTACAGCCCAGTGGTAGAACACCTGCAAAGTGTGTATTAGGCCCTGGGTTCAACCCCCTAGTACTGAAGAAAAAGAAAAGCACTATGCTCCTCCACCCAGGCTTGTCAGTAGGTTAATGAGGCAGAGCCTATAAGACCATCACTTCTTCCTTACCAGTTTGAATCGGGGCAACGGGATTTTGCTCACATCCACTGGACTTCTTTCTGCAATGTTGACAAACCTTGCTTCCAGAATTGCCACAGCACATGAAACATGGACCCATCTACCAAAAGGAAAGGCCTCAGTCACCTCTGGGTCCATGGTTCCATGACCTTCCCTTATAAGGTAGGCCCGTTCAAAGTGCTTCCTCCCTCATCTAGTGTCACCACTGACGTCTACCACCCAGGTCCTGGGACAGAGCCAGAAGAACCACCCCACTGAGTACTGTGGACACACTGCCCTAGGTTAGCTCAAGGTCATGCTTCTTGCACTACCACTTCCTCAATCTGTGGCAAAATAAGCAGAACCACAGTTAATTGAGTGTGGCAGGCTTCAGGGTAGGAATAACCTGGAGAGTGTGGCACAGGGTTTTTTCCATAAGACCTCAGTGCTTCCTGAAAACATTCCCACTGTACCCAATCTGCCAGTAACCACTGCCTTCCCCAGGCCTCTCTGCCCAAACTTCATCCTCGGGCTGAAATGACCTCTCCCTTCAGCTTCCTTTACCTGTAGCAGACTGTCTTTATGGTCTGGCCCAAGCCCCACTTACTCTGAGAGGAGTGCATAATGGATACCCATATAGATTCAAGTAAATTCTGCGCATTTTGAGAAACTACACGCACCAAGACAAAAATGACCAAGAAGGTGAAAGCTCTTAGTAATCAGGCCAGGTTGCAGCTAGGGGTATTGCAACTAGCTCAATGGCAGAGTGAGTGCTTAGCGCACACAAGGCCCTGCTCCACAATAAACAAACAAACAAACAAATAAATATCAAAGTCAAGCCATGTAAAAGCCTACAACAGACAATGCTGGGGTCACACAGAGGCAGTCTATAGTACCGGCAGGGCTGGTATGTGTGAGTGGGAACAATTTTGGTTTTTGTGACCCTGGAGGGCAGCACAAGGGGCAAAGGTGACAGAGTCAAGTAGAGCCAATTCCACTCCAAATAAGGAAGAATGTTACCAGCCCTACCCTGCAACTCTGAAGAACACAATGACATCAAGTAATGTCAGCAAGTACCTTTAAAGGAGTGGAGGCAGGAGCAGAATAGCCATCCATCAGCAACAGTAAAACAGGGATCCTTGCTAGATTACTACAGAGTTTTACTTGGAAGCAGGATATCTGCCCCTGGTTGCCACTAACCTGTGTGCACTACCGATTAGACAACAGCCAACACTTCCTGGGCAAAAATCTCATCATCTTTTGTTTCCACCTCAGAGCAAATGAACGGGAGAGGGAACAAAGATGTAACTCTGTGAAAACGAGCTGACTAATGGCTGAGATGCCCAGAAAATTTTGTAGATTTAACAGTGTGTGGCCTGGCTGACATCTCCTCAGTGTGACACACCCCTGTGAGGACACTTGCCCTCTCTCCAAACAGCAGGTCTGGGCCAGAGAACGTTTTTGCTCTGTGGAAACATGCTCCCTAGCCCACAGGTGTTGCCATCTCTGCACACCAGCCCACAAAGTGCCTGTGCAATCTTTACAAGGTCTTCATACTCTTTTAAGCCCATTCTTAGCATTAAGGATGATGTTACTGACACCTCTGCCTCTGAGGGGAAAGGAGTTGGAAAGCTGGTCTAGGACTATTTGTTAAACTGAGGTTAGAGATGCTATTCAAATTCCATACCAAGTGCTTTCCAAATCTCTTGACTCACTCAGGAGCAGAGCCGTTGCTTGTGTACTGCTGCTGTACCCTGACTCAAAACTAAGCCTGGCCGTCAGAGACTACTCAGAAAACTTACCTGTCATCGTTTGCTCTCTGCAGGGCCCCTCCTCGTAATGAGCATAAACAGCAGTCCTGCACAAAAGGGAAACAGAGTAAAGTGGTTACGATCAGGTCAATAATATTTGATCTGCTTGCCCTGAGACTTCCCGTGGGGAATTCTAACCTTGACCAAGAAAGTAATGCAATGGTAGGTGGGCCTTGTGGACAGCACTCCCCTGTGGGAGACAGAGATGCCACTTGGGGCCAAAGTACACCAAGTAGTCACATGACTTAACATAATCCTCTTGGAGGTTACTACACCTTACACCTGTGTGCAAAGTCACAAAAGCTGCTCTATGCCACTTGAAAGAACTGCAGGGCTGACTACTTCCTATGTGGAACACTGCCAAGGCTCCATGGGGCAATAGTGAAGAGAAAAGTTGCACAATGAACCATCCAAACCCTGTTCCAAGGCTCCTACTCCATAGCTGACTTTTTAAAAGGGAGATATGGATCCTTCACAGGAAGACTGCTACTTAGTTTTCACTCAATAGAGCTAACATGGTTTCCAAATTTATTCACACCCTCTAGCACGTGGGTGGCAACTACTCTCACTGTCATAGGACTTACTTCCACAGTACTCACGCTCTGACATCACTGAGTACCAGGCCTTATGTGCACTGCTATGGGCATAAAGTCTAGCATGAAAGAGCCAGGTCCTGAACCTACTCCAAATCTCACTGAGAAGACAGAAGGAGTGTGGGAGTACTCACTTCCTCCAGGGCATTGGCTGAACACCGAGAACACATCCACTCTTCAGAAGCCTTTGCAGGGGGGACCCCATAGCAACCTAATAAGGACACCGAGAAGAGCAAATTAAACCTGGAGGTCAGAGTCAGAAGGTCGATTTGCAACTCTTTTTCCATAGACCATGTCCTAAAGATATCAAATCCAACAGAAATTCCTGAATTCTGCACCAGAGCCCTCACAGCTCAACCATATGGTATGGCCCAGGACCTGAAAAAGTCAGAAAATGTGGATTCACTGGTGCAAACACCCAGTACTAGCAGCAGGGACTGATCCCCTCCAGATACCTGCAACCTAGATGACAGCGACTTGACTGGCACAAGTACAAATGCTTAGAGTTACAAGGAAACTCATCAACCAGCAACAAACTCCCCCAAAATTCATTTGCATTACAGGATGAGTGAGGCCAGACATGTGGAGAACTTCCAGTGAGCAGGCCCACAGTCCTTGGACAGAACAAGAGAAAAGGCAAGAGGCACTCACTCGCGTGGACCCGGACACTGCACTTCTTACAGGACACTAGCATGCTTGTGCCGTCTTCCTCAAGGTAAGGGGTAGAAAGGTTGATGTCCGTGCTGCAGCCAGTTGAGGTAAAGCACATTTCTGGAATCAATGGCTTGGTCCTCTGCGTCTGGGCGGCTAATTCTGAAGCATTTCCACAGTTCTGACTAAAGCCTCCAAACTCAACCTGGGGGGAGAGAACAAGTGCACAGCACAGTGAGCACAAGCCTGCGCTCTGAGCTCTCCACCTGCTCCATCAGCAGAAAGCTGGCTCTCTTACTGGTATGACTACAACCATAGCTCCCGGGTGCACAGCCATTATCCCAGAGCTACTAATTGAAGTTACCTCTAATGACTCAAATTCAATTTCTCACAGCAGCAGCAAACAAAGGCCCCAGGGGGACAACTGAGAAGAGGGAGAGAGGTAAGAGGCAACTGGGATTTCAATCTTCCCAAACCAAGTTAGTAATAAAATGCACTGAGACGTTAGCAGTGCGGCTGCCCCTGTGAGCTCTCCTAGGGGCCCACTCAGGGACAGCACCCAGAGCAGATGCGCCTAAATGGGCCAGCACTGATTGCCTCTGATAGTCCATGTCAGCAGGTCGCCTGAGCTGCAGCACTGTTCCATGGCTGGAGCCCCACCTGTGAGTCCTGGTTCGGGGCCCCTCCAGGAAGAACATTATGTCCACATACTTCCCTAGCATAATATGTTGTTGTTGTTGTTGGATGCCATCATGTTGGGTCCAATTCATAGCCATAGTCATAGTGTTTTCATTGGCTGACTGTTTTGGGATTGTTTGGGGAGTGGATTTTCAAATCTTTCTCCCGTTTTTGTGGTGCTGGGGATTGAACCCGCGTCCTCCGAGTGCAGAGCAGGGTTCTACCAACTGAGCTAAACCCCAGCCCAAGGCATACTATACTGACTACAAATATCTGCTCTCTCTGCTGCTGGATTGCTCCATTATCCCCATTCCAAGGACAGAGCCCAGAAATACATCAACCTCAGAGCTTATACCATATGAAACTCTGGCCTCTTGCCTAGTAGATGTGCTGACAGTAAAAACCAGGCCAGGCCCTTCCCTCACCAGCAATGGAACACATAGTTCTTTAGTTTTGTTGTCTGTCAATGCAAAAAAGCAGTAAGTTACTAATTGAGCATGTTGGTCAAGGTTCAGGCCTTCAGCAAGCAAATACCTGGGGCCCTGCCAGGCTCAGGGCAACCATGCCACTCTAACCACCATAGGGAGACTACTTACCTATCTGCCACCCTGTGCAGGTCCCAGCTGAGCCCAAACTGGCCAGCTGCTTGGCTGTATGTGCTGCTGTGAACGCCTGCCTGGCTCCTACAGCTGTACCCAAAGGATCCATATGGTGAGGCTATCAATGTCCCAGCGTGGGAAGGACATAGCTGAACTCAGCAATCATGCTTTCACACCCTTTCCCCCAATCAAGCCCTCTCCTTCCACCCACCCTGTTCCTTCTGGCTACAGACAACACTAACTATGACAAGGGGAATGGAAAGAAGGTGACAACAAGATAGGATCTGGCTTTCCATCTGAAGTTCAGACTGTGGTAAAGAAACTCCAGTCCTGCAGCCTAATTGGCCAGAATTGTACACCGCCCGGCAGGAATAGCCCCAGATTAGGATGATAACAAAAAAGCAGAGCAATCTGCAAACAGTGAAGTCTGTGACCAGCATGTGGACAAAGATAGCCTGAGCCACATCATCTCCAAAGCATTCAAGTAAAAACCCCACTGCTTGGTATCTACCCGGCAAACCCTGACCAATGCACGGATGGGGCAGACCAGGCTAGAGAAAAAAGTCCCCCTCAAGATACCTGTGGCAAGCTTTGTACCCACAGCTAAATCTAGCTTCCTTTGATGACTGATCCTTGGTACAGAGGGGATGGAGTGGACCTACCTGATGGTAGGTTTGGAAGATCATACAGACAGCACAGTGAGGGGCCTGCTGGGCCATGGTCTCATTGAATTCCTTTTCAGCCTCAAAGTTCGGGGGTCGGTTCTGCCACAGTTGGCTTAGGGGCTTGGCCCAGGCCTCGGTCTCCTCAGCCTCCTCCTCAGGGGTCAGTTGTTCAGAGGTTTCTAGAGGAGAAAAGGAAAGCGCTGAGTCAGAACTAACCCTTCCCAAGTCAGGTTCTGCCCGGAGAACAAAGGAGCTCAGCCAGGACTCCTGGTCCTAGGGTTGGTTAGCCTCAACCCAAGATTCCCAAGGGTGACAAAGGGTGGAAGTGACTGCCAATAGACTCCTTAAATACAGGTGATGTTATCGGGAGTCCTGTAGGGATAAATCTAGAAAGTAATATGGGACCAAGAGAGGAAGGGAGGAAACACAGTCCTGAACCTGTGAGGGTCGAGGCATGTCTAGCCCACGTTGAGTCCTGAGGCACACCCGGGACTCTTTTCTATGACTTGCTGTGGCACACCCGGTTTGAGTCCATGAGGTCGAGGCAAGATGGCTCCTGCCCACTGCAGTCAGGGCTGTCCCTTCTTGAGTTTCTTATTCCCTTCTCAAATTTTTTGCTGAGTCATAAGGTGCTGACTGGCTAACCCAAAACATCATGGAAACATCACAGATTCTGATTGGCTATCCTGAAATGCTTAAAAGTGCGGTGCACGGGAATAAAATCAAGTTCTGAGTTGCCTCCCTAAAGGACTCCTGGAGTGGTTGTGTCTCTGTCACACTCAACACCAGTGGGATGTGAGGTTCCAATCCTGGGCAAAGGAGCCCCACAGAGTCCTGCCTGTATCCCCTTTGTCTGCTCAGACTAACTCATGACCTCTACTCTTCCTCTTGTCCCAGGAGCCAGTTTGCTCTGCTCCCCTTGACAGCTACCACACTGAACTTGTGCCCTCTCCAAAGGCAGGGGCTGAAGCACTATATTCCCAGAAACTATGTTATTTGCTGCCTCTAAAATACCAGCATGGTAAGTCCTTCTCTTTTTAGAGTTTTCCCATCAGTTGAAGTGGAGAGAAACAGGGAAGGAGGATAACAAGGAATTGGCTAAGTCTAAAAGTTACATCAGAGTCCTTGGACAGGACTTTGGAACTCTCTGGAAAGTCTAGGGGGAAATCTGCCTATCCTAGGCAGGGCTCCCCAGTGCCTCCTGGCTATAATTCAGAACAGGGCAGAGCCACATGTTCAGGATGAATCCTTTTCCCAGACCAAAAGTAATGCTGAGTCTAGTCCAGAGGCTGGCAAACAATCGCCTGCAGGCCCAATCCAGCCTACTCTGAATGTTTACACTTTTAAAGGGGTGGGGGATGAGGGGAAGGAAAAGACAATGAGGATCCCAGACACCAACAGACTGTAAAGTCTAAAATATGAACTCATTGGGCCTTCGCAGAGTCTGGTCTACATAACCTCTCATCTCTCAAGTCTCAAAGCCAGCAGGACACACAATTTAACAATCCTCATTACACCTGGGGAAGAAAACTCCCTCTGGGTACATCTTCTCAGAAGAATGGGACAGACTACAGAATGGAAAACAACATAAGTTTGCTCATTAAACAAGATGTAAGTGACAAAGGCACACAGCCCACCTCTCCCAGGATGCACAAGGTGAAGGAATAAGGAGACTAATAATAATTCTGAAGGCCTGGAGTGAGGGAAGGATCTTTGGTAGAAGCAGAAACAGGTATCAAAATAGAGACTGCCCACTGCAGCAGGGTAGGGAGATGAGAAAACACAGTTAACACATTCTTGCCATGTGTGGCCAAAGCCAGCCCAAATATGCAATAGCTGACTGGAGACTGGCTCTGATGGCCCCACCTCACTAAGCATTTCATGAAGTTACTGCATGGGGCACTGCGTGGGCATCAGCAATCCTAGGCCACAACCCCTCCAAGTGATCTCACTTCTTCCTGGATAAAAATACTTCCCAAGGGGCCCCTGATATATCAGCAAAGCAATCCAGGGAAAGGCCTAGTGGTCACACTTGTAGTAGGTGCCCATTTGTTGACTTCGAACAACTCTAGCTCAGCACAGATACATCATTTTCTACTCCTCCATCACAGTCATGTTTAATCTAAAGGGATCTGGCAGCTGCCATTGTGTGCAGCTTCAGCGAAGGCCACTGTCACGTAAATGGCCAATGCAGACAAGTAAAATCAACCCCCAAAAGCCCCATGCTTCAGGTCCAGTCAGTAGCTATGACCTTGGCCTAAACAAGAGGGATCAATATAGGATAGAAGAAACAGAAACAGGCTCATAATCACAACTAAAAACTTAACACACTGACATCTGTTCCACTTACATAGTCCAAAAATCATCCCATATGTGAATACTGAGTGATGAGGAAAAATGTTCACTGTGTTAAATGAGAATTGCAGGAATGGAGACTTTAACAGTTTACATATGCAAAACTTGACAGAGCCTTACAGTTACGACATGCACATTTGACTAAAATATTATGCCTCAAATGAAAATGCTTTTTTTACAAAGAGGAAAGCTGGGCATGATGGCGCACACCTGTGATCCCAGCACTCTGGCAGCTGAAACAGGAAGATCAAGAGTTCAAGGCCAGTCTGAGCTACATAGTAAGGTCTGTCACAAAAAATAAAATAAAAATAAATATATTTTTTTAATTGGGGAAAGGGCTACAATAGATTAAAAGAGCCTAGAGTCGTAGCCCTGTGGCATCCAATCCCATCAGATCTCAGAAGCCAAGCAGGATCGGGCCTGGTTAGTACTTAGATCGGAAACAGCCTGGGAACACCAGGTGCTGTAAGCTTGGGAGAAGGACCCAGCAACCCATTCCCCCACCCCCAAAAAAATCCATCTGCCATTGAAAACCCTATGAACAACAGGGAAGCACTGACAAAGTATTTTGCCTGTTGTATGTAGGGTTGCTATGAGTTGGATACCGACTCGATGGCACCTAACAACAACAAGATTAAAAGAGACTACTAAAGAAACCTAACTTCCAAATACAACGTGGTCTATATTAATTTACACAGAAGGAGGGGGAAGCTATCAAACACATTCTTGGGATAAGCAAGGAAATACAGATCTGGACTGAAGACATTCTAGAGCTATTGCCTCTTGTCCTAGGTGTGATAACAAGATAATACCATAGGGATTGTTTAGGGGACATTCCTTAAGAAATGCCTTTTTGTGTATTAAAGTGAAGTGATCTGATGACCATGACCTACTTTCAACTTTTCAAGGGACACAGCAGACAGATGTGTATGTGTAAAAGTAAAGCCGCTGAAAGTCACACTCACAGAAACAGTGTTCCAATAAGAACTGCTGAACACACATGGAGAGCAAACAATGTCTCCAACCCTTCAGCCTGTCATATTTGAACATTTTTCATCAGAAAGAGCTAGAGGATGTTATATTATTGTCTTGATTATGTTATTTTAAAAAGACACTAGGATATAATTTATGTACACCTAGAAAAGTCAGAAATATAAAACATTAAATGTTCACAGCTTTCATCTTTTCAGGACAGGCACATGGGTAACTTCCTTCTTTATAACTTTTTCTGCTTTTCCAGTTTTCTACAATCTGCGTTACTTGAAAGCATCAGGTAAAGAGGAATTGTGTTACACCACACATAAATTGTATAATATAGTTAGTGCATATATATAATAAGGAGGGTCACAAAGAAAACATGATGTTAGAAGGTTTTGTGGCCCATGGACCACTGGTTTGACATGCCTGCTTTAAAGCATTGGGAGAAATCACGCAACTAGGCTGAAGCTCTCACCTGGTCTGGAATGTAAACTCAGAAGGCTGCCGAGGGCCTGACTCAGTCTAGCTACTCATCTGACTCTAAGATTTCCAGGACTGTTTCCCCACTCAGCTTATCACAGTCTTTCTACCAAGGAAAACTGCAGTCAGGACTCTGTCATCAGATCAGAAAGGGGTGGACAAGGCAGAAAAGGGCCCAGAAGCAGTTAAGGCTAACAAGTACAGGTGACCCTGCTATTATGACAGCCATGCAAGGCTCCCCAGCCCTCATCTTACTGGGCCCTGGGCTCTAGCAGCACAAGAGCCCGCTTGCTGAGCTTCAGAGCCACTCTGCCCACCTCTTCTTGCATGTTTCCTACTTCTCTGTCCCCTTCACAGACTTCCTCCTTCCTGTTCACCTATCCCCAGCCTCTGCTGTTTCCTCTCTGCCATTTCCATGAGTGACCTCTTTTATTCTGTATCAGTGACAGGAAACACTACTTCTGAGCTATCCCCAACTCTACATCCTCCACAGACACTGAACTCAGTTTTCCAAAACCCCACTGAAGCTACAAACGGGGAAGGCATCACCTCATCCTTCTCCCTTACTGACTACTCTCACAGATCAAGACAGCAACCAAAGACAGGTGACAGTATCTTTGCCACTTTCCCTTCTCTCAGCCCTGCCACCACCATCCTAGCTCAGAGAGCATTATGAAAGCCCACTTGCTCCTCTCAAAGCCCTCCTCAAGACACCATCACTGGGAGAAGTCTCTCTAATGCCCATCTGACCACATTACTGCTCTCCTTTGAACACTTCAATGGTTCCTAAATGCCTGTGAGAAAAGGTCCTCACTATAGGTTCACACATAATGCTGTCCTGGACCCAGCCTCACTCCTACCTCACTCCTCCTACACCACCTCTTACTCCCTAGCCTTGGCCTTAAACTCCAGTCATTCTGAGCTAAGGATAGGTCCTCTGCATATGCACTCCTATTTCTCTTCTCCATGGTTACTCATGCTGTCCCCTTGGCCTGGATTGGCATCCTTCTTCCTTCAGATCTGTTTACCTGTCAGTCTGCCCCACTACCCTGTGAGCATCTTGAGGGCACGGACATATCTTAGTTAGCTTTGTATCCACACATCCAGCACAGGGCTTGGCATCATTGATAGAATTTGCTATCCTGAAAAATCAGCCTTGTACCTCCTAGGAGAAGAAAGGAAAGAACCTGCATGCATTTACCCCGTATTAGGCACATTTCATGAATCTCAAACTGATATTGAAATCTGATTAGCAAATTAGATATAAAAAGAAATTCTGTCCTCTGTATGGAGTACTTGGGAGAACGGCTAAGCCATAGGCCCACCCTTGCCCCTCAGGTTGGCCTTTGATGTCCTGTCAGATCAAGTCCCACTGCAATGAGCTGCAGTCTTCCTAGTGAAGAGAGAAAACAACATTTACCATCATCACTGACACACTCCTGCAACACAAGAGGGTGATGGCGTGGGAGCTTGCTTAAGGGCTGACGGCGACCCTTGGACTTCTTGTTCTCCTCCAGGGAAAACATGTACTCATCTGCAACCTGAAAAACCAGAAGAAATCAAATCAGTCTTGCCTCACCTTTACACAGAGCAGAAGTCAAAGCTTACAGTGAAAACCAAGGGGGCCAGGCAAGGGGAGCATGCCTGTAATTCCAGCACTACACTCAGGAGGCTGAGGCAAGAGGATCGTGAATTCAAGGCCATCCTGGACTATACAGAATCTGAAGCCAGACTAGCCTACATAGTAAGGCTCCATCTCAAAAAAACAAAAACAAAAACAAAAACAAAAAAAAGCAGCCGGGCACAGTGGCACACACCTGTCCTAGAGACAGAAGGATCGCAAGTTCAAGACTAGAGGTACTCTGTGTAATTTAGCAAGACCTTGTCTCAAAAAAGTAAAAAAATGGGCTGGAGGTACAGCTCAGTGGTCCTGCACTTGCAAAACATGTTAAGTGCAAGGCCCTGGGTTCAACCTCCAGTACTGCAAAAAAAAAAAAAAAAAAGAGCCAGGTATGGCAACACCCACCCGTAATCCCAGCACTTGGCTGAAACAAGAGGCTCACAGTGAGTTCCAGGGAGAAAAAGAGAGGGAAAAAGGGGAGGGAGGAAGGAAAGGAAAAAGGGAGGGAAAGGAAAAAGGAGGGAAAGAAGAAGGCAGGGAAGGGACAGAAGGGAGGGAGGGAAGGAGGAGGGAAAGGAAGGAAGAAAAGAGGGAAAGAAGGAAGGAAGAAATAAAACCAAGAGAACATGGGAAACAAAAAAATACATAAAACCAAACAAAAAACCACGTGTCTTGGAAAAGGCCCAATGACAGTACCATGCTAACTAGTCTACGCTAGGCTTATTTTAGAATCTTAGGACAAAATCTGTGCCAGAGGTATGGTTCAGGGACTTCTTAGAAGCAGCCTGAAACAAATGTATGAAAAGCAAACCTGTTCCCACTCGAAAGGAGAGTCAGGGGCCCTCCTCCTTAAGCTCTCTGTCATGAGACACATCTGAAAGTCCCAGAGGAGCCCAAGTACCCCTTTCCTTGGACTGAGAGGTCAGCAGCAGTGCTGGGCAGTGGGACAATTCAGACTGCAAGTCTAGAGGACATCCAAAGCAGGTGAGAGGCACCTGAGCCATTACAAGGAAAACAGACTAGCTTTTTCTCACACAGTCACAATCTTAGCTCTTATGGACACTGTTAATTCCTCAATTGGCTTCCTCTTCTCTAGGGGTGAATATAAACCTCTGGCTTAGCTGCAAAGGTAAGGTTGACTTAACACTGCATTCACGTGATGCCAGAGCAAATGTAATTAGGCTTAAGATCGACAAGATTGACTCAGTAATACAACATAAGAGTTTCTTTTTAATCAACATACTTAAAACTTGGTTATAGTGACATTAAGAGACCCAGAGTTGGAAAAACCCATTAAGCAAGGAAATGAGCCCTGAAAGAGGGCCACTTTGCAGTGGTGGCAGAAAATCATGCTTCACAATGCTGCAGAGAAGAGGCAGCACCGCACGGCCACTTCAGAGAAGGTGCTCTGGGCCCATGGGCTCCATGTACAACTACACAGAAACCCAAAGCTTAAGGATCAAGCTTGGACTCTCAAGACAAAACAAATTCTGCAAAGGCCAATTTGGATGGGGTAGAACCTGCTCCTCCAAATGTAAATTTCACCAACAGGTCTCAGTGTCCACGTGCCAAAAGAGCAAAGAGCCTTGTGACAGGCAGATATTAAGATATGTGGCAGACAGAATAATGGTCCCCCAAAAGATGTCCATATCCTAATCCGGTGAATATGTTATGTTAATACGACAAAGTAGAATTAAGGTCGTTAATCAGATGACCTTAAAATAGGTAGATTATCCTGGATTATCCAGGCGGGTCTGATGTGGTCCTGTGGCACTTAATAATAGAAGAGAGGAGGAGAAGAGTCTGTACAAGTGACATGATTGAGAAAGACTTGGCTAGATGTTGCTGCCTTTGAAGATGAATGAGAGGTAAGAGCCAAGGAATAAAGGTGGCCTGCAGAAGCTAGAAAAGGGTAAGGCTAAGTATGCTCACTTTAGAGCCCAGGAAGGGGCCCTGTTGACACCTAACTTTTAACACAGTGAGATCCACTGCAGAATTCTTAACTCAAAAACTGTAAAATAATAAATGTGTCATTTCAAGCCTCTAAGTTTATGGTAACTGGTTATAGCAGTAACAGAAAACTAATAGACAGGGTAGGAGGTAGAGACAGATCATTTTATAGATCTAAGTAGTGGAGGAAGAGGTAGGAGTCAAGAACAAGAATGGCAGACCACACACTGGGGCAGGACAATCCTTCATCCATTATCTGTTCAGGCAAAGTGCCTTCTATTGTCCCAGCATCTGCACCCAGTATATTGGGCTGGCAATGCACAGATGGATGAGATATGGTCACTAACCTTAAGGAACTTATAACCCAGCCAGAGGGACAGCTGGTGTCCCTGCGTGGAATCTGTGTCCTTTCCACTACCATCATGCTGCCTTTGACCAAAACAGATCTAGTCAAATATGTGAGCATCTTCTCCCACCTTTTCATCCCCTGGCTAAAAGGTCCTCCTGCTACATGGCATCCATACCTTCCTCACACTGCTGCCCTTCCCTGGGATTTGCTCCAATGTCTAAATCCCTCAGTATATAATAGGAAGTGTTGGTTCAAATCTCAGTTCGACCACCTAGTTGTGTTAGCCTAGGCATGTAGCACCCCCACCAGTAAATAGGGTGTTGTGAACCCTGCCCCAAAAGGTTGTTTGTGTGGATGGGATGGGAGAGTAGGTAGCATGTTCCAGGATTCTGCCTGAAGGAGAGCTGGAGCACAAAGACCCAAAACTTTCTGTTCCCTCTTCTAACATCTAGCACCTAGAGTCAAGGTCAATGTTCCTGATGAGGCTTGTTCTTTACAGAAGAACCAACAGTTCTCCAGCTTTCCTTTGGGAACTCACGTTTTCACAGCAGCCTGAACTAACAAGAACTTCTGCAGCAGATGCACTGTCAGCACTCCTTCCATCATCACATGAAAACCCTACAGCATTGGTGTTTTAACAGTGTGCCAGTAAGGGCATTTTCACCAAAACTGTAGCTTACCACACCGCCCTAAAAAAAGGCCCATGACATAAGTGACATCACATACACTAAATGGTAAGTGGCCCAATCATAGCTTGGGGGATCCTAAAGTGGGGACAGGAGAAAACAAGGGTGCTCTCAGGAAGGCAGCATCTTCCAGATATAGACACTCCTACCTAGGGATGGGCAAAGCTGTTTGGCTTCAGCCCATTCCACCCAATCAATTTTGACATTAACTTCTTACTAAAAGAAGCCTAGCCTTCTAGTCACTTATTCCACAACTACAGACAGCATGTGGGCCAAGCCCTGGTGACCAGGCTGGTGCTAAGAAGTGAGGATGAAGGCAGAGCACAGCCTAACTTCTACAACTCTACCTTCTTCATCAGCCTATGACAAGAGCACTAAGGAACACACAACTGTACAGCTTCAAAAGAGAAAAGGAACCAGAGAAAAAGGAGAAAGTTTCTTTTTGTGGATTTTGACAAGGACTGGGTCACACCAAGGGAGGTATATGACTATTTGAAGAAGAGATCCTGAGAGACAACTCCTGGCTCTCCCTATCTCAAACCCATCTGCATCCTGAATATGGCACAATGTGAATGTACATATTGCTCCTTGATGCTACACTAAAAAATGATTAAAATAATAAATTTTATGTCATGTTTATTCTACCAAAAATTTTTAAAAAGCTCTCTATACAACCATCCCCTCAAGTCCTCCCAACTCTGCTGGGATCCTACACCCTCTCACATCCTTAGACCCTGCCCAGGGGCCAACTATTCCTTTCTCCCTCATTATCTCCAACTTGCCCCACTTGGCAGGCTCCTGCCCTTTATAACAAGGTACAAGCTGAGTGTTGTGGCTCATGCCTATAATCCCAGCAACTCAGGAGACAAAGGCAGGAGGATCACAGGTTCGAGGCCAGAGGCAGCCTGTGTAACTTAGCAAGACCTAGACTCAAAAAAAAAATAGGCTGAGGTGCTGCCCAGGAGGACAGCACTTGCAAGCTCTGGTTTTAACCCCCAAGTATCACAAAAACACACAAACAAACAAAAAGGAATGTTGGTTGTGGTGGTGCATGCCTGTAATCCCAGCATGCAAGAGGATCATGAGTTCAAGGCCTTGGCTACACAGAGAGTTCCAGATCAGCTTGGGTTACATAACTCAGAAGCTTCTGAGCAGAGCACTCAAGAGAAGCATATTAGATGCCTCATGCCCCTACAGTTTTCCATGGGGAAGGCTTCCTGGCTTCTCCCCGCTCCCCTTGTATATCAAGTATGTATCTCTTAGCCAGGACCTGCCTTTGCCTCACCACATGGAAGCTGAGTGGGAAAATGTTTTCCCTCTACAAGGCATCCTGGGCACTGGGGACTGCTTGTGCCTAGGTAGGCCATCTGACAGTGAGTAAATGAGTAGCAGGGACATTTGGCCATAGGTTAAAAGCCACTTTGTTCAATCACATTAACTGCTAATAAAGTGACATTCTAAGCTCCATAAGCCCAAATCTTGAATTCATCACTTAACTGATTCCAAATTTGGGAAGAAAAAAGAGATGACTATTATTTAGGCTCTTGGCATTGGTACCTTCTCCATAAAAACCCACAAAAGGTTTAACTCTAATAAGATTAATTTAGCAATAATACATAGACTGAACAAGGCATATAAAGTACTTAGTGTATAGTAAGTCCTTGGTACTACTTAGAAGCTTTTGTGACTATGATTATGATTGCAACTGGAGGCAAAAAAGTCAGAAGGATGCTGGAAGAGCAGGACAGGGTGAGCTGCAGCACCACAGCAGAATGAAGAAGGTGGCTTGAGGGCTTGTGAAGGAGAATGGCCAGTGGTTGCAAACATAAGGTCATGTGGTTTTCATGATAAAATCCCCACTCTCATGGAAGCTGCCTGAAGGGGCCATGGAGAGCAGCAATCAGAGGCTATGAGAAGGGAACATGGTGGTTATTAGCTTATTAACCTGCAACCACCGTGAGATGGAGGGAGGAGCACTTACTCGGTAAAAGTAAGTCTACAGAAATTGAACCCTGAGACTCAGGGAAGGCAGAGAAAGAATTATCTGAGTGTTAAAGATCAGGGAAAAAACCAACCACAAAAAGGGACTACTGGCAACACCTGGAAAATGTGGACATGGGATGAGTGTCACTACTTCAGCCAAAGAAAATATAAAGCAGATATGCCAAATGTTGATAATTACACATGGATGATGAATGAGCACGTGTAGGGACCTGTTTGCACATCAAAATAAAAACTCTTTATGCACATTAGAATAAAAACTTCTAACAGATAAAATTTTCAAAAGTAAAAGAGGGGTTTGGAGTATAACTTAGTGGTAGGGTATGTGTTTAGCATGAGTATAGCTTAGCGGCAGGGTGTGTGTTTAGCATGTGCAAAGCCCTAGGTTTGATCCCTAGCACCAAAAAAAGGAAAAAGAAACAAAAAACAAGAAACATAAGGAATGCAGATACTCGAGGGCTTTCTGCACCAGCTCTACTCTGTGCCATCCTTCACCCTAGATTGCAATTTGGCTCACATAAGCTGTGAGGCCAAGGAGTAAGAGCAAATCACTTGGGTGGAGTGAGTCAGCTGTACCCAACAGGCCTCTCTGGATCCCTCTCAGAGAGGACAGACCCACCAAGAGACATTTTGTACAAAACAAACAGGAAACAGGTTCTGATGATAGTGTGTTCTACAAGGAAGCCTAACACACACGTTCACATTTACAACTTTGGGAATTTATCAATGATATACTGGGACTCCACAGGGAAGTCAAGACTTATAAGAAAAATACACTCTTGAAATTCAGGGTAAGAAAGGCATGTCATCCCAAACCCCTGAACATCTGGGCTGCAACTGTCACCATTCTAACTCTTGTGCCTCTAAAGCAAGGAGTGTCACAGAAGGGTTCTTGCCCATGCCAGTGTGCATCCAACTGGGCTCAGGATCTGCTGCTATCCCTAAGGCTACTGCTGGGATGCAACCCCCTGGATCAACAGTCACACAGAGAAAAGTACAGGAAATCTCAGCAAAGAGTGAGCAGCACTTGGCCTTCTGTCTGACAGGTGGGGATGGGGGTTCTCTTCTGCACACTGGCAGTACCACCAGCCCACAGGCCCCCTCTTCCACAGGATGCCTTCCATAGCAGCTGCCTCCCACACCACTGTCTAGAGCCCATACCTCTGCCAGCTCCTGCTCACTGATACTTCTGGGGGCGCTGCCTTTTTTCTTCATGCACGGCTCTCCCACGGTGACCCTGCCTTCTCCTCTGGCATAGCTGTGCACAGTGAGAATTCCTGTTTGCCCTTGGCCTTGGCAGGAAAGCAGCTCACTGGTTTCTGAATCAGAAGATACAGAATCCCGAGAAGAACTAGATCCCAGGCTAGAGGACAAATTCTTTTTGGAACCAGAGAACACAAGACGTCCCCCTATGGAAGGAGTCACAGAAAGATCCAGGGCAGCTGCCTCTTGTTCTTCCTCCTCATCCTCTTCTTCTAGTTTGACGTTTTTGAGCTCTTCAAACTTGACTTCAGTGGAGTCAGGGTAATCTGAAACATACAAACATGTTAGAGCCAAGTTCCTCCCATGCATGTGAACTTCATGAAGACAGAATGGTAAAGCATAAAGAACATGGGCTACAAATGAGATCTGGCTTCAAATCCTGGCTCTGTCACTGACAGGGTCATTGTCTGATCGGTGCTAACTGCTCAGCCTCTCAGGCCTCCAGTTTGTTCCTCTAAAACAGTCATGTGAGGATACCACCACTTATCTTCAGGGTTTCTAAATCCAACTCCTGGAAATGAGGTGGGGTACAACCTGCATGTAACAGGCTATCAACAAGTGTTGGCTGTCATTTCCTCACAGGTCTGCAGCAGCAGGAAGTGAAGACCTGTGCTCAGTCAAGTTCTAGCTACCCAAAGCTAGAAGACCTGCTGAGAAGAAGCCAGTCCAGCCACAGGCTCCAAGTCTACAGTGTTATCTTGGCTGTCAGCAGACATACCACAAGACTGTAAACAGATTTCTTCAAGCCTGACCTAAACTGAGAAAAGGCTCTCCCTTACAAATCCAGCTTCAATGAACATCTGAGCAACCAATGTAAATACAACTGAACATGTCACTCTTAAAACAAATGTGGTTCCTCTAGCCCCCAAGTGAACAAACTCTAAAGATTATTACCCACTATATACATGTATCAAAGCACCATACTATACTCCATAAACATGTAAAATAATGTATCAATCAAAAATTTAAAGTAAGAATTGGGCACACTGGTGCACTTCTGTAATCCCAATGACTTGGGAGGCAAGGGTAGGAAGATGGCAAATTCAAAGCCAGAGGCAGCCTGCATAATTTAGCAAGACTGTCTCAAAATAAAAAGTAAAAAATGGGTCAGGGGTGCACCTCGATGGTAGGAGACTTGCAAAGCATGTATGAAGCCCCATATTCCACCCACCACCCTCGGCACTCCACCAAAAAAATAAATAAATAAAATGAGCCAGGTGTGGTGGTGAACAGCTGTAATCCCAACACTCATGAGGCTAATGCAGGAGGACTGAGAATTTGAGGCCAGCCTGGGGCTACACAGTAAGTTCCAAGTCAGCCTTATCTACATAGCAAGACCTTGTCTATAAACAAACAAACAAATAAATACACATGTACATACATATATATATATATATATACATATAAAAAAATAAAACTCAGTTGGGCATGGTGGCACATGTCTATAATCCCAGTGGCTCAGGAGGCGGAGGCAGAAGGACGGCAAGTTCCAGACCAGAGGCAGTCGTGTAACTTAGCAAGACCCTGTCTCTAAAAAGTAAAAAAAATGGGCTGGGGTGCAGCTCAGTGGTCCAGTACTTGCAAAGCATGCAAGCGCAAGGCCCTGGGTTCAATCCCCAGTAATGCAAAAATAAAGAAAGAAAGAAATAAAATAAAATAAAATGCCAGGCAGCCTCTATCTCCAGCCTCATTTCCTTGCCACACACCCTTCCCACCCCTTATATCCCATTTAGAAGAAATCACCACTAGCTATCCAAAAGACCCCATCACCAGGACTTTGTCCGGCTCCTCCTCTCTGGGATGCCCTTGCTATATTTGCTTACCTTATCTTGAAAGAGTCACCTTTACCAAAGCCTTCAGCATTTCTCTAATCCCTCACCCACAAGGGGACAGGCCTTTCCCTCTGTGCCTGGTCTTCCCTGTGTGATCCCAAGCTTCGCACACCCAAAATGCAAGTCTGCTCACAGAGCTGGCTCTCCCCCTTTTTTAAATTTCTCACCCTGCACTCAACACAGCTTTGAACACAGACCAGACAGGTATTGGTTAGGGTTGTGAAAAAAAGCATCACAGATCCACTCACCTGGGAAGGCCAAGCCATCCTCAACTTGCCGCACGGAGCTGTGGGTGGGCCTCACAGGGGCAAGGGCAGCCTGGCACTCTGTCATCTCATATGGTCCGGAACTCAGCTCCTCCTTGGGGAAGAGCTCGCTCTGACTCACCTCCTGTGGTATTTCAAGACAAACCCGGTGCCTCTTAGTTCCAATACGGTGCTTGGCCAGGCTGCAAGGAAGAGAACAAACCTTGTAAGAGCCCCACACCCACCTGTTTTTCCAGACATTCACATGCACCCACACACAACCCAAAACCAACAGCCAAGGGCCTGCCAGGTCTGCTTCAAAACTCTAGGCCTCCCCTTATTTGTAGGCCTTTACCTCTCTCAGCCCACCCTATCATCTAAAACGTACAGGTATTGCCACCTACCTTGCACATTTGTTGTGAGGAAGGAAAGAGGCATGCAGAATGCCCAGCAGAGAACTAGCATATCCTAGGTACCCCAGCAATGTCCCTCTGGTCTCTCCCACATGCTCTTCTTTGAGCAGATCTCAGAGCTTGGTGACAACAGCAGACTTAGATGCTGTTATTAACCCCCACCACCACACTCTACTTTTTAAAGAAAACAGTGATGTGATCCTGAGGAAAACTGACTTTTGGGCACAGGGAGAGTCTTCCCCTTTGCTTCACCACGCTACAGGCTGACTGCCCTCATTCCTGGGGAAGAGCCACAAGCACGTACCAGAATGCTCTGGCTCGAGGGTTCTGGAGGTTTTACCAAGAAGAAAATCCCTCAGGTGTGGCTCAAACAATCAGTTTAGAAACAATCTCTCTGGTGCTGGGCATGGTGGTGCATGCCTGTGATCTCAGCACCCCGAAGCTGAGGCAGAAGGATCAACACATGTTCAAGATGAGGCTAGTCTACATAGCAGTTCCAGGCTAGCCTGGGCTAAGCAGCAAGACCCTTTCTCAAAAAAATAAATAAACAAAACAAAACAAAAAAACAAATGAAGGGAAAAAAATAAAACACCACCAATCTCTCCATGGACTTGGGGAGCTCCCCATACCCTCCCACCAATAGGCAGGTCCACCAGGCTGCTGGGTACCTTCTCTTGAGGTCTCCCTCCTCTCCATCCTCGACTCCTTCCATGTCCTCCTCTGGGCACTCCTCGGTCCCAGCTCTTGGGGGCATTTCACTCTCCTTCAGAAACTCAGCCGCTTCCGGTGTGGGCAGAGTATGGTCGATAACTGTGGTATCCTTCCCAGCTTTCCAAAGTTTATACCTTTCTGGCTGGAACCTCCTCACAAACACATCCATGGAGATCTTCACCATATCCTTCCTACAGGAGCACTGCCACAAGGATCAAGAAGTAAGTGTGCATTATCTGCGTCCCCCTCACCCCACATCCTATGACTACTCTCCAAGTGAAAAAAAAAAGCATGAGGCAGCTTAAAACCAATCATTTGGGGGGATGAGAAAGGGTAAAGGGAGGAGGCAAATATGATCAAAGTACGTTATATACATGTATGAAAAAGTTATAATAAGCCGGGTATGGTGGCACATGCCTATAATCCTAGTGACTAAGGAGGTGGAGGCAAGAGGATTGGCCAGAGGCAGCCTGTGTATTTAGCAGGACTCTGTCTCAAGATAAAAAGTAAAAAGGGGGCTGGGGGGTTGTAGCTTAGTGGTAGAGCACTTGTAAAGCATAGTTGAAGCCCTGGGTTCATCAGACCACCTCTGTACAACAACAAAAAAAAAAAAGAAAGAAAGAAAAAAAGAAGAAGAAAGAGAGAGAGAGAGAGAGAAAGGGGAGGAGGGAGGGAGGGAGGGAGGAAAGGAAGGAAATTAGTTGTAATTATATTTTGTACAATATACGCTAATTTTTTAAAAAAGGCCAAATTGTTTTGGTCCACAGGCTAAGGGTATATTATCTTTACAGAAACTTTAAACATTAGAGAAGCAGGGAAAAAAGTGCAGAGAACGCACAGCACAGAAGTATGCCCATCTGGGCACAAAGGGGTACAAGGAGGGTAATTAGAGATTACGCTCCTGCACTTAGAACCTGGGCTGGTCAACAGCCACCTGCCCTTGGATGTCTATCCACATCAGGCCACAGGAGAAAGTCTGCTACTCTGGGTCAAAGGTTAGCACTGTTGCTTGCCTACAGTAAAAGTAGTACACCACTAGGGTCTCTGAAGAGAGAAATCTAGCCAGAAGCAGTGGTGCACATCTATAATTGCAGGTACTTAAAAGGCTGAGGTGAGAGGACTGCAAGTTCGAGGCCAGTGTGGGCAATGTAGTGAGACCCTAATCTCAAAATATAATTTTTTAAAAGGGCCGAGAATGTACCCCAGTGGTGGAGCAATTGCTTACTATGCACAACACTGTGGATTCAGTCCTCAATACTGAATAAAAAGAGGGAGAGTGAGAGCGAGAGTGAGAGAGAGAACGAGAGCGAGAGCGAGAGTGAAAGATTCAGAATGGCTCCCACGAGAAATACTGATATGTGTAGGTGTGGTTTTAATGCCAAATGGACTTATGCCTAGAACCTCAATTTATACTTCCCAAAGCTGAACACATTTTTAAAATAAATTCTTTAGGAACACAAAATTCTGGCACTTTTACACATTCCCAACAACTCTGTTTCCAAATTGCAGCAATTTAAAGAAATGTTCTGATATAAGCCAAGATTCCTAACAAAAATTTCCCCAACCAGACACTTAGTTGTGGTGTTACAGGACTCACCAGCACAGCTTGTTTGCCATACTCAATCCACCGACGGGTAGCAAAATTGGTAGACTCGGCACAATTGAAGCCATGATTAAAGCCAGCATGGTAACCGTAAGGGAAAGTGATCATAAATTCTCCAGCTTCTTGAGTCACCTGAACAAGAGCAGACTTGAAGCAGCTGCCACACATGGCAGAAGCCTACAGTATAACTGGATTCCTGGGCTCTGGCTTTGCCACCACTGAGTCATAAAACTACCAGGGTCTTGCTATCTTGTATAAAGTGCAAAGCTCTAACAAACACATCAGACACATGCCAAGACTATAATTAACCATTCCTCCAAATTAACACTTGCAGGGGATCTGACTCTCCCCAGGAACCAGGAAAGTACAGTAAATGCCTTTAAATCAAACCCCACCCGAGATCAAAGTTACAGAGGGACGAACTAGAATAAAATTCTGGTTTCTATGTAAGCCTAAGGACGTCTGTGTGTAACATCAGCTCACCTTGTCAAAAGGAATGCCATATTTCTTCAGCATTAAAGGAGAAATCAGAGTCATCTTATGGCGGAGAAAAGCCTCACAACTTTGAGCACTTCCTGGGAAAAAGCCTGCGTAAGTGGACAATGGGTCTAAGTTAATCCAGGGCTCCACACCAGCTCTTTAACCCCAGAGTCACTTGACACCTGTGGATCTCATCCCGTTGAAAAACAAGACAAATCACCAATGTAATCTCCAAGGCTACATCTAGCTTCTGGGGGATGCTAAGACTCTATAGTGAGCCTTTGGGCTTTCCTAGGAAGAACATTATCTGGGTAATCAAACTCTGTTTGGAGAACTAAGATCACTCAAGCTGCTTCTGTTGTTAACAAAGGTCTGAAAACTACTCAGGATTTTCTCCAATCCTGAAAGATTGAGCCCTGTGGTCAACAACATGTCTATGGTACAATCTACCCCAGCTTTCTTTAAGTAGACTCTCCATAGAGACACAAATCTCGCAAAGTTTGCTTAAAAAATCTAACCAAAATAACTCAATCTTGCCCTAAATATTTGGGGTTCAAGCAAAAGAACAAGAGTCAATATGACTCCTGCACTTTTTTAGTCAAAGAAACCTATGGTTTAAGCCAGGCACAGTGGCTCATGCCTATAATCCCAGTGATTCATGAGGCAGAGGCAGGAGGATTGCAAGTTTGACACCAGAGGCACCCTTTATAATTTAGCAAGATTCTGTCTCATGATAAAAAATTAAAAAGGAGCTCTGGGTGCTGCTCAGTGGTAAAGTACTTGCAAGGCCCTGGGTTCCATCTCCTGTATCACACATACACACATAAAAAAGGAAACCCATGCTTAGGGGGATATAAGGTAAAAGTAGTCAGTGAGAGGACTAAATCCCTTCTTGGACAGAATAGGGAAAGGCCCAGATTATAGCTGTTCTGCTACTCTGCTGAAGTAGCTAATCTGGCAATTGAGCTCGCCCCTAGTGTCCAGGCCCACGAAAGGCCACACAAGATCAGACCAGAGAGAACGGACATTTTGGAGCAAGGAGCACAGTTTATTGGAGGGCCTGACCCAAACCCTGGAGGAGACACAGTACCTTTGGCAAGGCGCTCCAGCCGTTTTCCATGCTCAGGTGGGACAGAATACCTGCAAACATAGGACAGTATCAGTCACTGAGTAGACAACAGGAACAAGAACTAAGGGGACTTGCTCCCACATGCAAAACACCTTGAATCTAGTACAGAGAATTGTGAACATTCCCAGCACAAAGAAATGACATGTCTAAGGTGAAGGATATGCCAACTACTCTGATCTGATCACTACACATCACAGACATGTATTGAAATATCACTGAACTACAGAAATGTGTGTAATTATTACATCAGTTAAAAATAAATACCTATTTTTGAAAAAAATACCTTAAAATAGCAGATTTTTAAAGTGCCCAACCACTAAAAGGCAATCTTGGGAAAATTAAATAATATACTGCTAGGGAAGAGGAGTGGGGAGACTATACAAACGTATGAATTTATTTCTTATATTTACCCAGACAGTAAGATATTTACTGAATATTCACCATGAGCCAAAATTTATGGTACAAAAAGTTTCTCTCCTTTATTATGGTGTTCATATAATAACATTTTCAGAAAGAGATGAAAAAGAAGAGTGGCATTACATAACCTCAGTGTTTTTTTGAAAATGTTCCCCAGAGAGTCAGAAAGGCCCAACTGAGGGAGGCTAGAGGAATGGGAACAAGTGAAGATGGATTAGACACCCAGAGACCTGGCCCTGTTTCTGCCAATGAACCCATTTTCCCCTCATCTCCATAAAAGCTATTACTGATTACCTAATATTAATCACTCCTCCACATGGTAGAGAGTCTAGACATCACAGAAATTGCTCTTCATAAAAATGAAAAAGAAGTAACAGAACACTTAAGACTCTTCAAAACTTTTGCAAACCAGTTAAACTTTACATTATAAAATTCTCAGTAATCTTATAACTCACAGTAACCTTTATAATCTATTCTGAAGATTACTTCAGCTGGGTGTGGTAGCACACACCTGTGGTCCCAACCCTGGGAAGGCTGAGAAGGGAAGATTGCTTGAACCCAGGAGTTTAAGGCCAACTTGGGCAACATAGGGAGACCTTACCTTAACTCAAAAAAAAATAAAGAGCTGGGTGTGGTGATCCATACCTGTAACATCAGCAGTCAGTATGCTGAGCCTCAAAGTTTGAGGCCAGACTGGGCTGCATACTGAGACCCTGACTCAAAAAGTAAATAGCCAGGTGGGGTGGTTCATGCCTGTAAACCCCAGCTACTCAGGAGGCAGGGGCAGGAGGACTGAGAGTTTGAGGCCAGTTACACAGAGACAGCCTGTGTAACTAGTGAGACGCTGTCACAAGATAAAAAATTTAAAAAAGGAACTGAGGGTGCAGCTCAGTGGTAGAGTACTAGCTAAGTATGCACAAGGCCCTGGATACAGCCCCCAAGTACCATCAGGGAAAAAAAAAAAAAAAATTCAACCTACAAAAACAACAAAAATTTCCCATCCCAAACAGTTTCAATAAGAAACAAAATAGACGAGGAGAGTTGAGTAAAAATGTCACCTAAAGGTTTCTGGCATCCATCAGGCTATCTTGCACAGAAGTCCCTGGCAGTCCCACTTCAGATGACCTAGAAAGTGTAGATAGTAACTAAAAAAACCTTCTCTTGACAAATCAGAGAATGGAAATCCAAAGGCAGGGAATTTTGGAGTAATAAGTAGTGAAGATACAAAAGTGATATGCACAGATCCTACAAGCCTAGCCATGTAAGAGGAAAGCAATGGAACAATGGTCTGAACAATCATAGGTTCAAAGCCTTCTTTCCCCAAGATTAGAAACTGGAAATCACTTGAAAGAAAAAAAGGAAAACCCCTAGGAACAGATGTGGCTGAAATGCTGGAAAAGGAAATTAAGACGGACATAGTTTCCATGGCTCCTTATAACCAGGCATATGTTGTGGCTGTTGTTAGGTGCCGCCGTGTTAGACTCATAGAAACCCTCATAGGGTTTTCAATAGGCAATTATCTCAGGATTGCCTTGAGAGTGGATTGCCAGGTCTTTCTCCCTTTTTTTCTTTTTCTTTCTTTCTTTCTTTTTTTTTTTTTTTTTTTGTGGTGCTGGGAATGGAACCTGGGTCCTCAGGAGCAGAACTCTTATCAACTGAGCTAAACCCCAGCCCACCAGGCACATGATGTCCCTTAAACCTTATCACTCATTTCTCACCCTGGACACAGCTCCAGAGGGCTTCCTCTAGCTCCCTAAAAACACTCTAGGAGCTCTGCACATGTGGTTGGAACCAGCTAGACATGCTTCCCTCAGCTCCCTGTACCAAATGCACCACCATTCCAACCAGTTATTCCTTCTCATTTTTACGGTATCAGTTTACTTACCACTTCTTAAAGCCTTCTCTGATCTCTACTCAACCCACACATCCATCCTGTGTGGACCTTAGCACCCACTATTTGCCTTGCAAAACTTTTCCCTTTCTGCCTTATCTCCTGACCAGTTTCCTGTATGAAGCGGGGTGCCTCTTGTTTCTTACTCTAGGGCAGAGGAGTGGGGTAGCACTGGTAGCACCTTCACTAGAACACAGAGACTGAGAGATAGGGTACTGCAGAGAGGTCACAGAACAAATCTTTGCCTTGCCAACAGGACTGGTAATGTGAAGAGCAGGAAATACATGCAGAATAGCCTTACAGGTCCCCTCCTATGTGAAGCATATACTGCTGCTCACCAAATATTTTTTCCATGAGGAAAAGCAAGCTTCCTACCATGTGAACGAATGACTCCAGTTTTAGAAGTCTGTCTCTTACGAAATGCCTCAGGCCAGCTCAGAAGAAGGAATTTGACAGCGATGGAACAGCCTGGAAGAGCCCTACGGATTTCAGTAACTAGGCCAATGTATATGATGTATGCTTTTGTACAACAGTGTTGAGCACTCTGTTCTCTAAGCCTCATTACTCAGCTAAGGGTGGTAGTGCATACCTGTAATCTCAGCACTCATGAAGCTGAGGCAGGAGGATCAAGAGTTTGAGGCCAGTATGGGCTACATAGTGAGACCTTGTCTCAAAATAATAAGTAAATAATTAAATGAATAAAGCCTTGCTCTTCAAAAGGTGGTCTGGGCTCCAACAGCAACTGAATTGCTTGAAAGTACCATATATCTCAAATGTAGAATGCCAGCTCCACCCCAAGCCTGCTGCACCAGAATCTGCATTTCATCCCATTCTCAAGGTGATTTCTATGCATGTTAGAGGTGCAAAGCACTGTGCTACTTGCAGAGCACGCAAGTGCGAGGCCCTGGGTTCAAACCCTAATACTACCAAAAAAAAAAAGCGCCGTGCTAGAAGTCCAGTGACATTGGCATGCTGACTTTACCAGGATTTTGGCTCTCCAAAGTGCAGGTAATTGATGCTATACAGGTCCATATCTTCCGTATGCCAGGCAAAGGATGTCTTCCACATGCCAAAATACAGGTACGGAGTATTCACCCCCTCGATAGTGATCCCACTCTCCTTCTCCACCAAGTCCAGGATGGTCCTGAGCCGACCAATATTCCACTCATCGACATGCTGCCAAAGAAATCAAATTCCAGGGTAGGTTACATTTGAAGGTAGAGGCTTCAAGTAAGCTGTCACCTCTGACCAAAATGTGGATAATGTCAAAACCATAGCATCCCTCATTCTCTTCCACAACTACTACCAGAAGTGACACTACTACAACTCCAAGAACAAATGCCACCTTGAACAATAACTAATTTAAGGAAGGTGATAGCCATTTATTCTAAGCCCCAGGAGGAAGAGTTGGAACTGAAACTAAGAAAACTTAAGTCAAGCTGGGTGCTGTGCTACAGGCCTATAATCCCAAGGACTGAGGAGGCTGAGACAAAAGAATTTTTAAAAAATTAAAACATAAAAAGGAAACCATGGGATCAACTGTAACAATCTTGTTTTGGTTTTTTGTTTGTTTGTTTTGTGCATTACTGGGGGCTGAACCCAAAGCCTTGTGCATACTTTTTGCACACACGCTACCACTGAGCTGCACCTCCAGCCCCTTTTTTACTTTTCATCTTGAGACAGGGGCTCTCTAAATTACATATGCTACTGGCCTCAAACCTGTGATCCTTCTCCCTCTGCCTCCCAAGTTGGTAGGCTTACAGGCATGAGCCAACATACCCAGCCAATCTTGTGGCCTTTTTAGCCCCAATTTACAGGGCAGAGTCTTTATAAAAAGCCTACAATCACCTTTCCCTGAGTTCTAATGGTCAGCTAGGGCCACCCTTCTATATAGGTCCTGAATTATTGTGTCCTGCTTTTGTACCGCCGTATCCCAGGCCCTTAAAGCATCTTCTTGCTATTCATCCCTACAAGCCTAACTCCCCACAATCCAAAGAAACTGTTGTCAACAAACTCAGAATTCACTTTTTAAGCAGGACACCATCATACACACCTACAGTCCTGTAACTCAGGGGGTTGCCTCGGCAACTATGTGAAACTCTATCTCAAAATGAAAACAATAAAAAAGAGGCCAGTGATACAGCTCAGTGCCTAGCATATGGGAGACCCTGGATTCAAGGAGGCAGAGGCAAATAGATCAAAGGTTAGAGGCCAGGGGCAGCCTGTGTAATTTAGGGAGATCCTATGAAAAGATAAAAAGTAAAAAGGGGGCTGAGAGTACAACTCAATGGTAGTGCATGTACAAAAAAGTATGCACAAGGCCCTGGGTTCGGCCTCCCAGTACTGAAAAAAATAAACAGGAATTCACAGCTGGGTGTGGTTTCAGTGACTCAGGAGGCAGAGGCAGTAAGATCCCATGTTAGAGGCCAGAGGGCAGTCTATGTAACTTAACAAGACCCTAACTCAAAATAAAAAATAAAAAATGTGCTGGTGGTGTAGCCCAGTGGTACAGTGCTTGCAAAGCATGTGTGAGGCCCTGGTTTCAACTCTCCAGTATTCAAAAAAAAAAAAAAAAAAGAAAGAAAGAAAACTTCTGCTACAGAATCCTGTATGAGAATTCTGAAAATCTAAATGTTGTTGTTGTTAGGTGCCATTGAGTCGGTATCCGCCTCATGGCGACCCTCTTACAATGAGGAAACACTATTGTCAGTGCTTCTCTGCTGTTCATAGGGTTTTCAATGGCAGATTGATTTTTGGGAGGGGGTTGCCAGGTCCTTCTCCCAAGCCTACAAGCCTACAGCTTCTGGTGTTCCCAGGCGGTCTCCCATCCAGGTACTAACCAGGCCTGACCCTGCTTAGCTTCTGAGATCTGACGGGATCGGATGCCACAGGGCTACAGCTGCAGCCTCCAAAAATCTAAATAGGCTAATCTAAATTAGATTCATCAGTGATCTTTTTTTCACAGAAATCACACGGCTTCTCCTCCATCATTTCATTTTCAGTGATCCACCCCACCTTTTCAAGAACTCATCATATACCACCCACAGACTATACTAACAGCCCTTGAAAAGAACCCCACATCACCCAATTCACATGTAGAGTGGGAGAAAGAAAGTTCAGTCACATGCAAAACTATCGCAGTTAAGGGAGAATAGCAAATCAGTTGGTGGTAGGTCATTCATTCTTCATCTACAAATTCACCAAACAGCTTTTAAGTACCTACTAAGCGCTGGGCAGGGGGAAAAAAAAAAGGTATTATATTACAAAATTTCAAAACTGATGCAGAAGGTTTCCACTGAGTCTCACCTTTTCATAGAGAGTACCATTCACATCTGCACCATAGATTGGAGGATTGAAAGTGAGGTTTTTCCAATATTTTCGCTCAAGCTCTTCAAACTCACTATAGCGTGGGGTACAGTACCTTTCAAGTAATAAAATAGTGTTAGCCAATTAAAGTAAATAAATTCATTAGGCATTATGAACAGTATCAAGACACAGTTTCCTATTCTAGGGACAGGAAAACTTTTCAAATCAACAAGGCATAATCTTGGTCTTCAAGGCTCTAACGCACAGCACCTCCCTCCACATCCCTTGCAGGGGCCCTAAGCGGGAGGAAGCCTGGGGCAGGTCATGGATGCACAGATGTAAACCCATTTTCCTTCAGGAGCACCATACTGTCTGGTGAGGCCACTATACCCTGCTAGATTTTGGAGTGGCCTGGCCATCAGCAGGGAAAAATGAGTTTACAAATTTACAAAAACCAAGGATACAAATCGCTACATATCCATAGACCAAAATCTCCAGCATGTGAAGAGCAAAGGCTATCTGTCTCTGCACTAGTAGAAAGGAAGGGGGGTCATTTGGATGTGGGTCATTTGGATGTGTCATTGCTACATTCCCAGCTTCCTCTGTAGTGGCTAACCCTCACCAGATAATTGTGCCAAAAACTAAATATGTTAGTAAAAATATTTAATAAAAATAAGGTGGTAAAAATAAGGCCAAGCATGGTGGTACATGCCTGTATGCAATCCCAGAGATTCGGGAGGCTGGAACAGGAGGATTGCAAGCTTGAGGCCAGAAGAAGTCTGAGTAACTTAAGGAGATGCTGTCTCAAGATAAAAAATAAAAAAGAGGCTGGGGATGCAGCTCAGTGGCAGAGTGCTTGCAAAAAGCATGTGTGAGGCCCTGAGTTCAACCTCCAAGTATCATACACAAAAAAGGTGGGGGGCCTGGGGGTATAGCTCAGTGGCAGAGCACTTGCCTAGCATGTATGAGACCCTGGGTTCAATCCCCTAGTACTGGGGAGAAAAGTTATGTAGCCATTTAAAATGAGTAATACAAAGCTGGGAATGGTGGCACACACCTGTAATCCCAGCACTCAAGAGGCTGAGGCAAAAGTATGCAAGTTCAAAACTACCCTGGGTTATACAGCAAGACCTTGTTTCAAGAAAAAATGAATAAATAAAAAATAGGGGTGGGGGAATACACAAAACTTACGGGCATATGAAAAACTGGAAAAACTAAAGTACACTTAACTAAAATGGCAAAAAATATTATGAATGGATAAAGAATGCACAATGCAAACCAAAATGAAGTTGTACAGAGATAATGAGAATGAATGAAAAAATAATCTTACTTAAAAACTATCAGACATTTTAATGCTAACATAGGGAAAATATAGTTTAGAGAACTAATATTCCCTTTGAAACATAAATAACTCACCTATCTTCAACTGATCTGTTTTATAAATTTAAGTTTTTATCTACCAGGTTTTTGTTTTGTTTTGTTTTTATGCATGTCTGTTACTGTGGATTGAACTCAGGGTCTCACGCATGTTTTGCAAATGTATTACCACTGAGTTCTACCCCCAGCCCATATTTTATTTTATTTTATTTTTTTAATTTTGAGACAAGGTCTAAGTTGTACAGGTTGCCTCTGTCCTCCAACCTCTGATCCTCTTGCCTCAACCTCCTGAGTCGCTAGGATTACAGGAATGTCCTACACCAGGAGTTGGGGATTTTTTTTCTTTTTAAAGTTAGCTGGACATGCAGATAGAAATTAGGGGTAAAAACCTTGTTATATATCAGGATGGCAGGGCAGGGTATAACTCAGTGGAACTACATTTGCAAAGCATACAGGAGGCCCTAGGTTCAATCCTGAGCAATAATAAATATAAAATAAAAATAAATAATCCGAGTGAAGGAAATAGACACAGGGCTGTTTAATTTAGATGCAAAAGCAGCATCTGGAGAGAAGAAAAAGCCTGACATGTGTGGCCAAGAGAAGAAAGACACAGGAACCTGAAGCTCCTGATGGAACCCTACTTGAGAAACAGAAAGGAGGTGAGCTTGGCCCAAAGAACAGCTAAAATCAAACATAAAGGATGACACAACCTTTCTTCTGCAAAGTATACCACACTTCAATAGGCTTTTACATAAGTTTTCTCATTGGCCAAGAGACCGGCCAATGATATAGAAGACTTGTCAATAAGACTGTTAAGACCTCAGAATTATGACAAATCAAATGAAAAGAAAGCAGAGAGCATGAATATAAAGAGCAAGACCTAATGTGAGAGAAAAATAATAAAGCACATAAAATGCTCCCCCTAGTAGTGTGGAGAGTTCAAGCTGAAGACTTAGCTCTGGGGTCTGTTCACGGGGAAGGTGCAGCTCATCTGACAGGCAGAAATCAAGACATGAGTAGATCAGAAAATGAAGCAAGGGGGAAAAGGAAGAATCTGTAATGGAAACTCAAAAATTGAGAAACAAAGTAGAAAGTGAGTCCCAGCACTTGGGAAGCTAAGGCAGGAGGATCACCAGCCCAATCTATACAGCAAGTTCCAGGCCAGCCTGGGCTACAGAGTGAGACCCTGTCTCAAAAAACAAAAACAAAAACAAAACAAGTGGGAAGTGGAAGACCCAAGAATGATGATTAAGAAGTCATAGACAAACAAAAGAAACACAAAATTCATTCTCTGTGTATGTGAGGGAAGATAAAACGTCAGATATTAAAAAAAAGCAGAGAAAAGTGACTGAAACCAACAGGACTCAACAAAGACATTTTGAAAGAAGGTATGGATGATGAAGAACAGAGTGATAAAAATAGTTACCAGCTTGGTAATTATTTATTCACATTTTGTTACTGTCAAAACAGAAAGGAGAACTGAACATGGTAACTCATTCCTTTATTCCCAGCACTCAGGAAGCTAAAGCCTGGGGACCACTGAGTTCAAGGCCAGCCTGGGCTACACAGTGAGACCCTATTTCAAAAAAACAAAACAAAACATAACAACACCAGAAATGAGAAAGGAGCTAATGGGTAGTGAGGAGCCTGTGCGTAACTAAAGACAGAAAAATCTTTAAAACACCTCCAACTTTCTCCTTTACAATTATACAATTTACCAGAGTCTGAAAATTATTCTACTTCTAGAACTGGGGGTGTAGCTCAGTGGTAGAGCACTTGCCTTGCATGCAGGAGGCCCAGGGTTCAATCCTCAGGACCACACACACACACACATTAAAAAAAAAAAAATTAATTCCTTTAAATTATTCTACTTCTGAAACAATGGGAAAATGATGGGGTTACTTTATATGAGATTATGGACAAGTTTAGGTTGTAACATAGTACTGAGAGGAAGAAATGCTTCCATAAAAAGAGCAAAAAGGGAGACAAAAACTACAACCAAGGAAACTGTGCTTCCACAGTAGGATAGGAGTAGCCTTGGAGACAGCTATGAGGATAAGATACTAGGTCCTAGATGCTAAGACAGAAAAAGAAAGTATTTCTACTCACTTATCACTATTTGCAATCTTACGGAACTCTCGAACAGTCATGGCTTTCTTCTGTATGTTGTACTGAGTAAAGAGACCAGACTGCCCTGTCACCAGCTGCTGGATAGGTGCAGGAATGACCAGGTCGTCAATATCGTCATAGGATGCCCGTGGCTTCCATTCTTTAGGAGGAACAACCTACAGGGCACATAAGAAATAGAAACAGATGAGAAATTGGCAGGCTAGCATTCAATAAGTGTGTAGGCTGCAATCAAACAGCCAATTTTACTAGAAAATGACTTTGATTTACCCACGCTCACCCAAACACAGGAAGTCACACTGTCATACCAGCCCTGACCCAGTTCTGCCACTAACTCGCTGCCTAGTTGCAATGACCTAAGGTAAGCATTGGGCTGGGGTTTAGCTCAACTGGTAGAGTGCTGCTCTGCACTCTCTGAAGACCCAGGTTCACTCCCCAGCACCGTAAAAAACAGAAGGATGTGGCAATCCACTCTCGCAGCAATCCCAAAATAATCAGCCATTGAAAACCCTATGAGAGTTGCTGTGAGTCAGACACAACTCGACAGCACCTAACAACAAGAAGGTATTACTTGTCCCATCCCTCAGCCCCTTATAAAGTCAAAGAGTTAATTCTCTAATAATCCAAAAGGAAAAAAAAAGTTTCCTTGATTTGGTTAATTCTACATTTATACAGAGTTTCTTTCTTTCACATGCCAGACTGCAGTCTATTTACAAAGAAACTTACCATTCTTAAAAACCTAATCTTGAGCCAGGCATGGTGGCATGTACCTCTAATCCCAGTGATTCAGGAGGCTGAGGCACAAGGATCGTGAGTTCGAAGTTAGAGGCCACCGGCATAATTTTGTAAGGCCCTGACTCAAAATAAAAGATAAAAACTGACCTGGGTTGTAGTCCAGCAGCAGAGCAGTTGCAAGGCATGTACGAGGCCCTGGGTTCAACCCTCAGGTACCACCAAAAAAAAAAAAAAAAAAAGGAAAAATGGAGCTGTCTAGAGCCCCAGTAGAGGAGGCACCAGGGTCCAAGACTAGTCCTCAGCTTTGTATCAATGCCTTTGCTTTCTTTGTTCATATTGAAAAAGTAACATATATGCATGGTAGGAACCTCAAACAGCATAAAACAGAAGAGTTTCCTCTTGGCTCAGACTAAGTCCCTTGCCTCTGTTTCTTAAGGATCCTTCCAGAAATGCAAGCATTTCATCTCTAGAGCCTCAGAAACTTGATTATGACAGAACATATGAAGGACAGATTTAACTCAGGAAAAATAAATGATTCAATTCACAAGAGAAAAGAAGTACAAACCAAACTGGGCATGGTGGCACACACCTACAATCCCAGGACTCAGGAGGCTAAGGTAGTAGGACCATGAGTGAGTTCCAGGCCAGCCTGGCTACATAGTGAGACCCTGCCTCAAAAAAATGTGGGAGGGGGGAGGAAGAAAAAGAAAAAGAAGTACAAAGTACAAACCACCAGAAACAGACTTCAAATTACAAAGGCCAGAATATTCATGTTGGCTTGCCAGTACATTCTCCCCAGTGAAGAAAGTCCAGATGGTAAGCCAAATTACTATCAGAGTGGAATAGGAGGCTGAAATGAGAGCAGGGGAAGGCAAATGACAAAAGCACACAGTGACAGATAAAAACTACTAAGGCACCCAGATCCACCATGAGGACTGAAATCCCATGGCCAGGTCAGGAGACACTGGCTCTTTACCTGCCCCTTTGTGAAGATCCCAGGCAGCTCTTTTCCTACCTAAAAGCACAAAAGCTTCACATGTTAACAACTGGAATTAACTTGCAAATAGAACAGCATACACTAAACTCACTGCCCCACTCAACTTTCAGTAAAACCCAGTACTGGCCTTCACTTTGGAAAAGTCTTACTGCGGCCCTCATAGAAGCCATGTAGGATAATCCTACTCCTTACCTTGGCGAGCCCTGCCCGATGAGCTCCTTGAGATTCAATGTAGGCAATGTAGCGACTGAAGTTCCGGAACTCTTCCATGGTTGGATAAAAAGTCATTATTCGAGCACTGGGATTCAAGGTTTCAGATTCAGAAGCCATTTTCCCTCCTTTTTGAAGTCACTTTGGTCAGATAGGAATCTGAAGAAGTACATTAAGGGCACAAAATTATACAAAATGTAATTAAATGCTGGGATGGTCAATGCTGAAAACAGTAACAGATAATGCAGAAATTGGGAAGAAGCATTAAGACTTCATACCTGGAAACTTCCCTTGTGAAAGTTATTTAAAGGAAGTAGAAGGATGACTAGAAAAGCTGCTTAAAAAGAAACTGATGAACTGGTGATGTAGCTCAGTGGTAGAGTGCTTCCTAACACAAACTGGGTTCAATTCCCAGTACTGCAGAAAACAAAACAACAAAAAGAATCTGATGAAGCTGGTCATGGCAGCACACGTCTGTAATCCAAACACTTGGGAGCTGAGGCATGCTTGAACTACAAAGTAAGATGATGTCTCAAAAAAATAAAGTAAAATAAGCCAGGCACAGTGGTTCAAAACTGTAATCCCAGCAATTTAGGAGGTGGAGGTAGGAGGATTGTCAGTTTGAGGCCTAGAGGCAGCCTGCATAACTCTGTGAGACCCTGTATCAAGATAGAAAATAAAAAAGGAGCTAGGAGTGCATTTCAGTGGTAGAGTACTTGCAAAGTATACATAAGACCCTGGGTTCAATCCCCTAGTACCACAAAAAATAAAAAGTAATAAAAAGAAGCCAGGCACTGTGGTGCACGCCTATACAACCTCAAATCAAGAGGTAGAAGCAGCAAGATCGCAAACTGGAAACCAGAGGCTGCCTGAGTAACTTAGTGAGACCCTGTCTCAAGATAAAAAATAAAAAAAGGGCTAGGGGTGCAGCTCAGTGGTAGAGCACTTGCAAAGTATGTGTGAAGCCCTGGGTTTAATTCCCCAGTACTAATACATACATACAGACAGACATACAGACATGTATACATACATAAAATAAAAAGAACCGGATGTATCAAAACTCCATATATTCAAACCTCATTTAAACAGACATTGTTTCAGCTAAAAAAGAATCTGAATCTGTTGTTTTCTGGTTGTTGGTCCCATCTAACAAATGGAGCTGACCTGCCCACATTTTAACGACTCCTTATTTACACCTTGCTAATCTCTTCTCGGAGTATTAAACATAACATACTACAATATGATTTTAAAAACCATCTATACATTCTGTTCTAGGGCACAGCTTTAGAAGAGAATTCTAGATTCCTAAAAGTTAAATTACCTACAACATTACAACGTTTAAGGTTTAAAAAGCACTTTGATATTAGCAGCATGACTTATGATTTTAAAATGCTATGTTAAAATTGTTCTTATGTCTAAACCAAAATGCAGTTTCAGCAGTACTTAATGAAGTCAAGCTAGAGACATGTTCAATTACATTGTGCCCAAAACTCAAAAGACAAAATTTAAAGAGGCAATAAACTGGCAATATAGGGCAAACTTCATTACTAATTGGAGAAAGCAAAATAAACACTTCCTGTTTTCAGATGAAGACTTCAACTAAATGGGTATACCCCCATTGCTTGGTACACAATAGACCACCTCAACTGAAAAACGACAAAGCACACTAGCTAAAACGAACACGTTCATTAACAAAAACAGCACATTTTTTTCTTTTACTGAACCTCCTCACCAAGGGCCCAGATGTTCTGCTCCCTAATCTGGTGCCCAAAGCCATGGCAGTCCAGCTACATGGCAAAAACCACCCCCAAACTACCAGCAATCTAATAACAGATTGGAAGATAGCATGGAACAAAAGCATCTAAGGTAGGAGAGAAGACAAACCCCACAATCCGCAACTCTTAGGTTTCCATTCCATTCAAAATAAGGTGTTTCTGACCAGGCACTTTTCATGAACTTTGCATGGCAGATATACTATTATCCCTGTTTTACATAACAGGAAATCTGCCCACAGTCCACTCCTAGTGCACCTTCCACTATCCTCTGCTGCCTACACCCTAGTCACCACTTGGATTAAGTCCTTTGCAAGGGCCGACCTAAGTGTGAAGGAACTTGAAGCCTATTCAATTTAGGAGCTCCTCCTTTTTAAAAAAAAAATCCAAAATAGCCTACTTTTGCAAATTTTACAAAAACATAACCATATGAATACAGAATTGGGGCCCCTCCTCCAGGTTTGAAAAGGACCATAATGGGACTTCATCCGCCTCTGTCCCTATTCATCTTTGTGTGCCTAGAACCCAGAACAATGCATGGCACAGAGTAAGCACTCAGTAACTGCTGAATAGCTAATTTCCTCACCCTCACCTGAGTTGCTCATCCCATTTCTTTACCCCTAGGGTTCCCTTCCCCCAATACATTCCCTAGGGAAGGACCCCAGGTCTTGACAGCTTCCCTTCCGCATCCAGCAACAAAGCCCAGTGGTAAAAGAGCACCGCCTCCAGAGTTAAAACTCTGAGTACAGATCCGGTCTCTGCCACTTCTTAGCTGTGTGACCTTGGCTGTGTGTGTTGGCTGACTGGGTCTCAGTTTCTCCATCTGTAAAATGGGGATCCCAACCCCTTGCCCTGCAGAGTAGCTATGATTAACTCAGATGATGCAAGCAAAACGCTAAACACTAGGCCCGGTACCTAACCACTCCATAAAGGCTGCTACTGCTAACAATCGTCTGGAACTCCCGCACCCTCCCCTCGCAGCCGCTACTGCGGGTATCCCTTCAAAGACAATACCGATTCCCAAGGTCCCCGAACCTCACCTCTTAAGGGTATCGCCCCTCCCGGCCCCGCCGCCTAGGTTAATGAGGCCCGACCGTAGGAAGAAGAAAGTAAGGCCCAGTGGACCCGCCCCCCTGTCCGGACGTCCATTGGCCATTAAAGATTGGAAAGGCCCAATCGCAGGGCTCATTTTAGAAGTTCTTTCTCCTATTGGCCGAGAAACATGCCGATCACTCACTGTAGCAAGAACTGCCCCTTCCTACCCTCCCCCACCGTCCTCACGGTTACGGCTAAGGAGCAGCAAACCTAAAGGAATCCAAAACCCAGTTGTTCTTACCTAAGGCCCAAAGCCCCAAAAGGGCTCAGGCTCGTGTTCTGCTGTCGCCACCAGCCGATCCCACTGCTTTTCCAAGAGGGGAAAAACGAAGCTCCGCCTCCTTTAGAGTCGACCTCTGCGCAGCCGCACGGCGTCTCAAGAGTCAACCAATCCGACGGCGTCTATAGGCGCTCAACCAGCCAATGAGCACGCGCTGCAGCTGCCTCAAAGTCCGGGAATATCAATCTGCTCAGCCTATAAGAGGAGGCTCAGGTTGTTGCCAGGAGGAAATGCTGTACCACTAGGGACAGTGGCCACTAAGCATATCGGCTGGATCGCGGATCTGGCCAATCACAAGCGGGCATCAGCCCCCCTATAGCTAGTCTGGGTAGAAAGAAGCGAGTACCCAGAAGTGGGCTGGTCGGGTAGGTGAGTAGGGGCGATAAGGTTATTATAAGGTGTTTCTAAAGAAAGGATGAGCCAAAGTTTTCTTGGGATGAGTAGCCCCTTTGTCTAAGGTGGAAAGGTGATGGAGACCCTTAGGGCAGCTTCCAAAGTCACAGTCTTGAGAAAGTGACCAACTTGTCCCGATTTGTCGGGGACTGTCTCGGCTTTTAAAACAAAATTCTACATCCTTGGAACACCCCCCCACCCACACTATTTAGCAAGCCGGGACCTGAAGGGAGCAGATCCTGAAGGAGAAGAAGCCCTAGGTGTCATTAGAACAGATCCTGAGGGAGGATATCCTTTAAGTCATTAAAAAACAGTTTATCAGTGACTGGGGATTTGGGGGTCATTAGGAGCAGCTCTTAGGGCAGAGAGGGGGATTCTAGGAATCATTAGAGGCATTTCTGAAAGGGGAGGAAGGTTCCTAGAAGGCATTAGGAGCAGTTCCTGAAGTAGTGAGTTGCCTTAAGGAGTTCGCAGATTGTCAACGGTGATGGAGAAGGAGACGCTACAGGACACCCTTATGGATCAAATAGGAAAGGAGAATACCTAGACCAGAGGCATGAAAAAACATACAAAGGTATCAATGAATGAGTAATAGTGTAATGCACTGGAAAGAGCTACATGGAGTCAGACCTGTTTTCAAAGCCATCCGCTCTTAGTGGGTGTGGTGGCGCATGCCTGTAATCCCAGCGGTTTGGGAGGCGGAGCCAGGAGGATCACATGTTCCAGACGAGAGGCAGTCTGCATAATTTAGCTAGACCATCTCAAAAAAAGTTAAAAAAAAAAAAGAAAAAGAAAAAGAAAAACGGCTGCGGTGCAGTTCAGTGGCCCAGCAACTTGCAAAGCATGGCAAGCGCGAGGCCCTGGGTTCAACCCCAATACTGAAAAAAAAAAAAAAAAAAGCCATCCTGTCATCTGTGCCTAGGTTTTCATATCAGTAAAGTGGGGGAAAAAAAAAAAAAAAAAATGTCTGCCCTGCAGGGTTGTTGTGAAGATAAGAGTTTATTGGCCAAAAGGAGATATTACACAGACGATATGGACCAATTGTGATTTATCCCCTAGGACTCTGCACATAGTTCCAGGTGAAAACAAAAAGGTTGTTTAAAAAAAAAAAAAAGGGCGCGGTGGCGGACGCCTGTAATCCCAGCGGCTTGGGAGGTGTAGGCAGGAGGATCACAAGTTGGAGACCAGAGTGAAACCCTGTCTCAAAAAGTGAAAAAAATAGGCTGGGGGGTGAAGGTCAGTGGTCCAGCATTTGCAGAGCATGCAAGCGCGAGGCTCTGGGTTCAACCC